>JAQZBX010019600.1:0-33678 GCA_029593785.1 Cabassous unicinctus | reverse complement strand
CCTTAAACCACAATGAGATACCATTTCACATCCTTGAGAATGGCTGCTATTAAAAAAAAAAAAAGACAATAGGAAGTGTTGAAGAGGATGCAGAGAAATAGAACTCATTCCATATAAATATGGTTAATATTACATATATGACTGTTTTTCTTTGAAACTGAACAAATGTATGTTAATGTTACAAGATGTTAATGTCAGGCAAAAATACAACCAATGGAAACTATGGAAAGCAGTACATAGTAACATATTAATAATCTTCCAGTAGGGGTAAAAAAAAAAGAAAATATACTATACATGATACAAGGTACTTCATATTGCTTGACTCCATCTGTACAATATATAAATACAAATAAACTAGAGAAACAGAAAAGGAATAGCAGCTATGTTCAGCAGGGGAAGCATAGAGAGATTGCAACGTGGTAAGTTTTTGTCTGTTTTTGTTTTTTATTATTATTATTGGAATAATGAAAATGCTTTAATAATGATTGAATTGATGAACACACAACTATGTGGTGATTATATCAAATACCTTTTATTGTACAGTTTGGATGGATTGTATGCTTTATTATTATATATCAATAAAATTGATTTGTTTAAAAACAAAAGTATTTGAATAGAATGGTTGATATTATTCCAAATGGTGTTTTTTAATGGAGAGTATATAGGATTTCATGTTCTCTGTTTGTATTTGTCCCTATAGGAATTAGAATAAAGCTGATATTTTTAGCCTGTATGCACTGGTAAAGCAGGCATTTATTCTGATTGGTGTTGTCCATTCCACACCTCTTGTTAAATATTTTTGAATATCATCTCTGGATTAGATTTTTAAAAATAAAGGGTAAAACACTTATCATTTCAAAATAAATAGATATTAATTATACATTTAAACTTTAAATTTTCTGTAATGAAAACATTCTGATCCCTGAAAGAATAAAATAAAGCAATCTGGCAGTTTTGTATGCCATAGGGACTACAGGTGGTACCTAGTAAATTGAGAGATATCTCTCAAGTTCCAAAGCAGTTTTCTAAAGCCCAAATCATTCCTTCATACACCTGCAAAAGGTTCAGAATCCCATGGAAAAGTAAACATTTATTTCAAAAATAAACTTTAAAGTTTGAAAATAAAAGCAGGCAAGCTGTTTCATATGTAAGAAAATGTGGCTCTAAAATATGAGAAGTGCTATAATCAGAATTTCAAAGAGCAGAAGTAAGAGGTGACAACTTTGAGACGTTCAAACCAAGTGAACTGCAGAACAAATATAATTTACATCCATTAAACACAATCCAAGTAGAGAGTAGAAATAAAGAGACAAGTATTCTAACTTGTTTTGACAATGACTGTATTTTCTTCCCTAAAACAAGCGTCAGAACTCCTGCTCTTTCATGAGAAACAAATAATCAAGGTGAAAATTCTTCCAAAGTAAGTAACTTACGAATTTAGGTTTCTAATTATATTAAAATCTTTTGAGTCCCCTTTTTGTCTTTTTCTCCTGTCCTTTGTGTCTCTTCTTTTTCTCTCCCTGTACATTTTTCCTCCTCCCTGATTTTTCTTATCTTTACTATTTTTTATCCTGTCTACCTTCTCTATCACTTCCTTAACTGACCATATATTATGTGTATTTATATTTATCTATGAAAAAAATAATCTAAATTAAGTTACTTTTACTTATTTGATTGTTTCAATGGGTCACTGGTTCTCAAGAGAAAATTCAAATAATTTTCTTACTCCTCATCTGAAAGAATCATCCTTCAGTTTATTGAAACAAAAGAGTAATTTTATTAGTGAACAATATTTCAGGGTCACAACTCACCAACCTGCTAGTGATTTTCCTCCCAGAAACATTGAACGAAACACCACCTCTCTGCTTTCGGCTGCCCTGTGTTCCGCCCTCGGGTCAATATGTATCTTGCATGCCTCCCCTCCCTGTCCACTTTCTGAATATTAAATGAGATCCTAAGATCTCTGATCAATGTAAATCAATCAATAAAGACGTTTTTAGCATTCATAGTACATATATCTTGTATTAGATCTTTGGAAAACTATAGTCAATAAAGATGTGATTTTTAACTTCAAGTATCTGGCTACACATTTATATTTGGAAAGAAAGCATGAATATAATCTTATACATAGGAAGAGATACATTAAATTTCATTCATGTAACAGCATGGGTACCCTTCGCTAGGTACTGCCAGCCTATTGGGAAATACAAATAGAATTAGGGGAACATCCCTTTCCTCAAGAATTTTGTAATCTAGAAGAGAAGAAAACAAGTAAACAAACAGTTAAAAAAAAAAACACTATGTAGTTTGTGACATAATAGCAATAGATTAGGAGCAAATTGGTGAAGGAGCAATTAGCTCTGAAGGTGTCAAAGCTTCATGGGCATTCAACTGAGACTGGGGAAGCTCACCAAGTGAAGGAGAGGAGAGGCGATAGAGAAGTCATTTGCTGGCTTCTAGTCCTTGGTCCACCCGGCAAGGGCCTTCAGAGTTCTCTACAAGGCCTTCTTCACTTCTTAAAGATAGGGTTCTGAGTCTTCAGCCTCAGAACTCCATCTTTAACTGCTTGCTAAAAATCTGCATTTAAAGGGCCCAGAGGAATTTCACGTTCATCAAGTCCAAAAAAGTTAATGTTCCCATCTTAACTGATTGAAACAAATTTACCTAACTATGAGTAAAATAAAAGGAGGAGTTGGAAAAGAATTTCATTATTTATTAAGATATCGGCTTATTAGTTAAATGTGTACTTGATATATTTCATTGGATGTGTTTGTGTAACTTAAATCATAAGTTCTTAGAAGAAAGATTGAATCTTCTGTTCAGTTTTGCTATTATTTGTAACAGCTGATAAATAAGTACAAAGCAAGGCTTTAATAACTTCTAGTAAAGCCTGTGATGCTTACCTAAAACATAATTACTTCTTCCAAAAATGCCACTTTCATTCCGGGGAGTAGCATAAAGCAGTTATAGAATTTTCTAAAACTAAACGTAAATTACTGAAAGATGATTGTATTAAATGTACTTGTATTTTTTTTTCTTGTTCTACAATGCTCAAGAGGCCAATTTTATATATTTATATGGATGGTCTTTTGTTCAGTCAGTCCTGAGAAATTGACCAATGTTCAATAAGCATGTGCAAATAGATTTTTAAGCATTTAGTTAAAGGAAATAATTAAACTTGGGGCCCATTTATTACAAAAAGAACCAATAAGATGGGAAGACCTGTTATCATTCCATCTCATGGAAGAGAGGAGTCCTTCTGAGAATAAATGCAGTGTGGTTCAACAGAAGACAATCTGGAAAAAAATCCAGTCCCAAGATCTAGAGAATACCAGAGTCCTATTACAGGGATTCCTCCGTGGTATCTGTAATTCCCAGCCACACTAGGGAAGCAGGAGATCTGTGGGTCAGAATACACCAGACACTGAGGCAGTGGCCTTTACAGCAACCCCCCATCTTTCTAAGAATCTATGGTATATATGTAGTCTGCTTTTGATTGCAAATTACAAAAAAAAAAAAAAAAAAGTCTACATTAAATTGGCTTATACCACAAAGAGAATTTATTGCCTCATCTGATGGTAAGTCCAGGATAATTAGATTTCAGATAAGTCTTTCTTGGTAGCTCAGCAATGTGCTGGGCCCAGTCTTTTCCTTTCAATTCCTTTGTTCTGCCTCCTCAACATAGGCTCCCTTCTTACTAGGCTTTCACTTTAGATCCTGAAATAGCTTCTACCATTTCTCTGAGCTGTATAATTCCATGTTTGAAGTTCAAGAAAGTCTGCACCTGAGAATTCAAACAAAAGTCCTGACTTTGAGTCTCATTTCATCTTTTTGGCCTGACTTGAGACATGTCTTCACCAACCACTGTTGCCCCGAGGATGGGACATGTTGATTGGCCAGTGAGTTTCTAACCTAAGAACCGACAGTGAGGTCCATATCACACAAATCACATGGCTGGAAAATGTGGGGTACTCTCAGGAAAGGAGAAAAAGGACTAGATTCTGGGGAGACATCCAAGAAATAATGTATTTATATCATTCCAGTTACAACAAACATTTATTGTGCACTTAGAATTTGCCGGGTGCTGTGCTAGGTGCTGAGGCTTGGGAAGATTTGGAATGAGATATAGGGAATGGACATAAGCTCTCACGGAACTTAACGCTCTCTTTGCGGAGACAGACATGTAAATAATTTCCTTGGGAAATCATTTCGGGGGAGTTGACAAACGTGGATCCTTAATTCAACCACACTGTAGGTAACTGCAGGACAATTTGGCAATGAACCTCAGTCACCTTCTTTGCTTTCATGTCCATGGTGCCCTCATCCTCTGTGTTAAGTATTCCTACATAGCATATTTTGACATGGCATAAACCTTCCAGTCTATTGTGGAGTTGTCTGTAAGGAGATGGGAAGAGAAACAATCATTTTCATTTTAAATTATTAAAGGCTTTATGAAACCAGTGGTTGCCAAAGATAACAATACTAATTTATTTAAAATATCTATGTTTTCTTTCATAGTTTTCTTTAAATTTAATGTAAACAGCTGTCATTCTTTCTCCAGTATTACCAATTTGCCAGTCTCCCCTCCTGCTGATATTTTTAAGCAACAAAATAACATTAAATTTTGAACAAATTGTCTGTTTTCATCATTATTTGACTAGAATCTTATATTAACTGTGGAGAATCCCCTTTTCCTTCAGCATGAGGAAAGGTGTTAGAACCTATTGTCAAGATTCACATGGCTTCTCTTAAAATGCCCAGCCTTACTTGTATTTTAGAGAGTCACATTTTCTGTGGTTGGAGCAGAACCTAAGTATGCAGTTATCCCATGAACTGCCAAGAATGCTTATTTTACAGTTATCTGTTCAAAGGTTTTTTTTTAGCATATTATAGTGTATCTGGTATAGGAAACCTGGTGAACGTGGCTCTACAGTATTCTCCAGGCAAACAGGGACCCAAACTTCCTTATTTGCCACCTAGTGCCACTGTTCAGGATTGAATGAGAGACTTTAGCACTGAAAAAGCCATTTTAAACAGGAAAATATAGGTAAAACGAACCCCTGACAAGGAGTAAACATGATCATCCTAGGAAGTCCTCCTAAGGAAGAGCAGGAAGGCCAACAGTGGCAAAAAAGACCCCCCAAAATAAGTGCAAACAGGGTTTTCAGCCTCCAAGTTGAGAACAAGGAAGACCGTCTCAGGAGAATGTGGTCATGCATGGGAAGACAAGGGCTGCAGGTGGAGGTGCTTGTGTTCAACATGGCAGTACGTCAGAGGGGAGCGGAATAAGGATTCCACATTTCTGCTTCTGAATCTTCAGCCAAGCATGCATATAGTTTTGACTGGCTTATGCAGAAAGCCCAGATATTCCTCTAAGCCTAGTTCTGGGGCTTTGGAATTCACATAACATGCACTGTTCATGGGCAGATCACTGCTAATAAATATCAGCAGTAGAAACATATAAATTCAAATTCACAGTCCTCTTTTGTTTTCTTAACGCTGAGACATAGATTACAGGGTGATGCTCTCATTTACCAATCATGTTGTTGCAGCTCAGAGTTAGTAGTAGTATGACCACTACATTTTCCTTCCCATCCACGGTACAAGATACTTAGCATCTCTCCTTGGAAGAGACGCCAGTCTTACAGAGGCATTCCTCGTTAGGTTCTAGGAGATGCCAAAATGTCCCTAATGATGTGCAGAGAAATAGTTTCCATGCTTTTGTGACATCTTGTGAAGACCAAAGTTTATGTATCACATATAGAATAATTCTCCCTACTTGACACCTAAGAGTGAATTACATCTCTGATCCTTTCTCAATATCTCTAATTTAGTTAATCTCACCATCCCATAACCAGAGAATATAAGCCAGCTTCTGGAGGGATTACTCTATTTTTTGACCACCCAGGCAATTTGAGAGAATTTATTTGGAGTTAAGTGTGTTAGTAACCAATGTTAGCTTAATAACAGTTTTCTACAGCAAATAAATAATAATTTAAGTATATTTTCACAGAACTCTTCAATATTTTAACAAAAAAATACTCTCGAGGGATTACAAAAGAGTAGCCTTTCAATATCCCTTGCATATACCGTAGCTACCTACTTTATTATGTGTAAGATCTCTCATCCCTGCCCCAATTCTACCAGAATCCTTTGCACTTCCTTCTATTTCACAAGTATTCTCATGTCAGTTTTATTTAATGTCTGTGTCTAATTGATGTTTATTCATTGGTCTACCTGCCCTTTAACTCTATGTACTTCAGTGATGCCTTAGATTCCTTAAAACATAGGTTACCAGATCAATGAGAGTTGGCTTAATACTACCTAACATAACCTCATACTTTAGATAAATGTACTAAATAAATGGGTTTTTTAAATTATAAATGTTATATGCAATATTATGTCACAGAGTTGTTTCTTCATGATGTCTTTTGCTGGCTTCTACTGTTCACCTTTCTTTTATAATGAACTTTGTTATCTCTTTCAGTAGTGTCCCTAGTATAAAGGACAATCCTTTAAGAGTGAGGAAAATTATAGGATAATGATCAGCAGTCAGGGTTCCTCATCTCTGTGTATGGCCCAAGTCACAGAACTTCTCTGAAGTTTTTTTTCTCCTTGTGCAATGCATCTCATATAGTCTTGTAAGACAAACATTTCTTCTGAGAATTTAAGATAGCAACTTTCTGCTCAAGCCCCAAACTTCCACCTCTAAATGTCAAAAATATATCTCTGTTTTCTGAATCCCTTGTTTTACAAATGAGGGAATTAAGATCCTTAGAGGTTAACTGACTTGCTCATGGGGACACAGCTAATTGGCAGACTTGCAGACATCATTTATCAACTTTAAAAATGTTCTTTCATTGTGTTGTCAATTATAACCTATTACCCTTAAGAAAGCTCCTTTCCTAAGAGCTAGGAGTTTCGTCAATAATGTCCATCTAATTAACTTTTGTTATCTCTCTTAATAGACTCCATAACATAGAGGACAAGCAGCAGCAGGTATTTTTAGCCTATTAGTTTCTGTATATATTAAACCAACTTCAAAAAATATAAATTATTTAAGATAAAAAGCGGCCATAGTCTCTTCAACATAATAAAACCAAAACTATTTTAATTTTATGTTCTTGCCCAACTTCTTTTTTCATCTATTTTTAGAAGGTTGTATTATTGTTTTTCTTATATCTGTGTTTATTGCTTTTTTTTCCTCTCAACATTATCTTGTTTATTTCTTTCTTTTTCTATTATATCACTTGTACAAAATGAATGCATAATCGTGGATGAATATGATAACTTATTTAACCTTCGCCCTATTGTTGGAAACTTAGGCCATTTCCAGTTTTTCACTACTATGAATAATGCCAAAGAGAATATGTTTGTACAAGTAGAAACACAGCAGGGTTTACACAGGAGACCAAGCTTGTATCAAATATCCTCATGCCAAGTGAAAAATCTGGTTCAAATTCACCTTCTGTGAAAAAAAAAAAAAATGCAAACTTTGAACATTTTTTTGATGCAGCATACATTTGCTTTGCCATGACAGGAATGGAAATAGATTAAACTCTTTGCAATATTGAAATATTTTTCTTGGCTACTGGACATTTTTATTGAACTATAAACTGTATGAATAAATATTTCTTTTTCTTCAATTTAGAATTAGAAAGACAGTTATAAAGAACAAAATTGTCCATATGTTATTGGCCAAGTACTTAATGTATGTTATCCAGAATCTTCCCAGAAACCCTAAGAGGCAGGTGCTGTTGCCCTATTATATAGATTTATTTATAAATTTATAGATGGAGAACCTGAAACTCAGAAAAGTTCAGTGACTGCCAGAGCCAATTGCTAGCAAATTGATTTCAAGCCCCTATTTTTGGTGTTTGCCTTATCCAAGGAGCTAGAGTGGTATGTTCCACATCAAAACTGGGTAGCAGCAAAGGAATACAACACCCAGGTTTTAACTTCATAGTCTAGTTCCTGAAAGGTACCAGTACTGTGTACCCAATTCAGACAGATCTAAAGACTACATGTCACTGTCACTCAGCATTCTTTGGGGGGAAAAATGATCCATTCAATCCCAGAAAAATCTCAGTGCAAAAGACAGTGTCAAGAACAAGGCAGCTGGAAAATGCATTTTATTTCTGTCAGAAACTTATTTTACAATTAAAGACGATACTGTATATCTAATCTACGTAGCTGCACATCCTTATATTTCAGCATGAACCTTTTGCAGATTCCTCACATTAGCTGGTTTCATTTGCAAAATTGTTGTTATCAAATATGCCTCTTTTGTATGGGAGTGAAGCCCCCTCTCAATTAAAGGTGGAGTAGACATCAGCATCCCAGAATCCTCAGGACTGGGGAATGAACTATGGACTAGAGTGGACTTACTGATATTCTACTATAGACTTACTGTGATTCTAGCAATGGAAGAAATTACAATATTGATGTGGAAGCAGTGGCCACTGGAGGCTCTGGGGCCAGGGAGAGGGAAAAACAGGTGTAATACGGGGGCTTTTTCGGGACTTGGCAATAGTCCTGAATGACATCGCACCTACAGATACAGGCCATTTTATATCTTCCCATAACCTGCAGAATTGTGTGGGAGAGAGTGTAAACTACAATGTGAACTATGGTCCATGCTCAGTGGCAAAGCCCCAGGATGTGTTTATCAATTGCAATAAATGTGCCACACTAATGAAGGATGTTGTTTATGTAGGAGGGTGTGGGGAGTGGGGCATATGGGAATCCCTATATTTTTTGTATAACATTTATGCAATCTAAGTATCTTTTAAAAAATAAAAAAAAATGTTTAAAAAATATATATGCCTCTTTACCCACCCAACCCCACCTTCATTTCCTACTCTTTCATCAAAAATTAACTTATGGAAGGGCAAAAGTTAATTCTCTACAGTCTCATGCTGCTTGCTTTCCAGGAATATTAGGCAACTTATTTATTCAGTTAAAACAACAACAACTTATTGAGCATATCCTGTGTGTCAGATACAGTTATAGAAATTTCTTGGAGTGCCATTTGTGAACAAAACCAAATAAAATGCTTATCATCATGGAGTTTATTATGGAGTGGAGAAGCACTTAGTCAAATAAATACACAAATAAATGTAAACTGCACCTATGCTAAGTGCTACAAAGGACAGGTCCTTAATTCGGGGATTTTACCTAAATGGTCTATACAGGAGAAGTGAGAGAGTGGATTTGCAGAGAAACTTTATTTGTAGGGATTGAATGTTAAGTGAGATGTTGAATTTATAATAGTTTATTATAGTGTCTTTCTACTTCTATGTTGTTATCAGACCATATTAATAAATAGCTACACAGTGGAGTTTCTGGGAGCCCAGAAAATACCAAAATACGTTTTCCAAAAAGGAAAAAGGAAAAGAAAATGATTTTACTAACATTAAAGCTCGTAATCTGTTAGATGTGCATATTAAGCTCTCTACTAAGCTACCTCAAACATTGACATATAGTTCCCTGGACCTGATTACACAAAATCTACTTTCTCGATTTCCATTTTTCCTTTCCTTCTTTTGCTTCAAATTCTACTTATTTTTCAGGTGTCTGTTATTGTACCATTTGCTTATTATTTTAGTTTATTTCATATAATTTATGGCCCTTTCCATTTTGGGGGGGGGCATTTGATTGTTACCTGTTATTTGATCTATAAATAAATTCAAAGTTTATTTTTAAAGCAAGTCAATTTCTCAGAGATTTCTAATTGGTACATGAAAAAATGGATTTGATCTTTTATTTATCTCAAAACTTGAGTAGATTTTTCAAATTATATGTCAAAATTATCTTTTGTTTTAACATTGTTCTTTGGAAGGCTAGGCTTCTAAACAAGTGGTGTAGAACTGGTGTAGGCTCTGAGGTCAGATCTGTGCTTGAATCTCGGTTCTGTTGTTTACTACTGGTATGATCTTCAATTTAACCTCTGTGAACCTCAGTTCTTTCAAAAAAAAAAAAAAATGGAGTTAACGGGACATATCCTTGCAGGATATTTAGCATTAAATTATAGAGCTTATATAAACACTTTGTAAACTCACTAGCAAAAACTACATAGGAGCGCAGCCTGTTAAATAATTATTTTGGTTTGTATTTCCACTGCTTTGGATCCATCTGGAATGGAGTAATGTTTATTTTCTCCCTTCCAGAAGAGCTACACGGCATATTGTTCCAAAGCCTCTTGACCAGTGAGAAAGGTAAAAAAGCTCTTTCGGTTCTAGAATCTAAGGCCTGACTCCTTAAGAAATCAAGCACTTGCTGATTAGCCATAAAGTTCTATTGAGAGAGAAAGATGTATAATGAAATGTTGAAAAATGTTTCAACAAAAAAATTTGTTTGTTTTGGGTTTGTTTGTTTGTTTGTTTATTTGAGGAAGGAAGGATGAAGGAAAAAAAAGGTAGCCAGGCCTTGTATGGATCCCTGGGGACAGGAAATTTGAGGGTAGAGCCTTGAATCTGCTCCGATGCAGCTCTTTGGAGATAGAAGGGCCTCAGAATAGCAGTGGGGGGACCACGGAGGGATGGACACTAAGAAGGCTGCTTAGGGCCTGTGCTTAGCAGACAGAAGCTGCTGATTTGCCCTCCAGAGGAAGCCCTCCACACCTGGGGACGGAGCTTGGCAATGGCCCAGAGCAGCAGTGACAGAATGATGGTGTGTGACCAGCTCACTCCCAGTTCACAGTGGGACTCAAAGGAACCTCAGCAGTGCTGGCAACCACAGCCCAGAAGACCAGAGTTCCTCTCTACTAGGGGATTTAAAAAATGGCAGAGATCTTTAAGGCTCCAGGAATTCTTGAGTAATTCCAAAGGAGAGAAAAGAATGCCACTAAAACAACGACTGATGTTATACTTCTTGCCAATTTTTTTTTCTTGTGGGAGATGGAAGGGGAGCATCTTGAGCTTTTTCTAATTAAAGGAAAAATGAAACAAAACGTGACATTATTTATATTCTAAGTGATTTGCAGCAATTCATAGCTATTGCATACATCCAAAAGAAAAGAATGAGTATCATTTTATAATTGATAAAGCCTGCTGCACATTATTTTTGCAACCACCTTGAAAGGATAAATGCCTAGATGATACTATTATTTCACCTTCGTAAGTCCTTTTATCAAATAAAACCCCATGCTTTAGAAAACAGATATAAACCATAAGAAGCCTGATTCTTGTCTCCCCAATCCTTCCCTACCTCCCTCTGGTTGTTTCTTCTGTCTCTCCTTTGCATTTTCAATACTTCCTTATCTTTCCTTCCCTTTTCTCCTCATTTAAGCTGTTTCTCATTCTCTCCCTGTTCTCTCTTATTTCTCTTCTTATAATTTCCACAACTCACGACCTCTTTTCTCTATTTCTCCTCTTTTTCTACTTCCCACACACCTTTCAACCTCTGCTTTCTCTTTGCCTGCCCTTGCCATTAACCCCATTCCATTTCCCCATCTTGCATTGACTTTTTCAAAATAGGATTTTCTTTAAATAGAATCAACGATCTAAAGCTATATTCCCTCCATTCATCCACAAGGGAAATCTCACCACTCAGACCTTAAAAAGTAGGAAGTTTCAAATTTTAGCATTTGAGCGTCTTCTATTCTGGACAATGATTCTGAAATCTGCATATGTCTATGAAGAAAACCTTATATTTAAGTAAAAAGTACCTAAAATATCAAGGAAACCTCTTTTTTAATAGCTTATCTTTCATGCCAAAAAACAGACATGATCTCTGGTAACAGAAAGGGTTCTTTTGGGCTGAACTTAAGAAGCTGAAAAGAAGAACATAGGTAAAGCGTCTTGTGAAGCAAAACCTTCAACACCTCAATGTAATAAGATTCTGTATTAAAATAACTGAAGTAGAAAAAAGTATATGTAATATTCTGCCTACCCACGTAATTATGACTTAAAATTTCTTTAGCTGTAGCTTCAAGGCCTGACCTTGTTTACCCTTGGAACTTCTGTTCTAGAGGCAGAAAGAGCATTGTGTGTGGGCTGCCGCGAAACAGCAGGATTCCTGACTTCTTACAATGGTGTTGATTTGAATAGATGAACAAAGTGTTTCCTTTTGCTCTTTTAGGGCCTGGTATTATTTTTCTGAGAGGTTAATCAACCAAAACAGTGGAGTCAGTGTGTAAGAAGTGTACTTTTACCTTGAGGGCTTTCAAACAAATGCCTAACAGGAACATAAAAACATTTTTTAATAAATTACAGTGAGTCCCTGTGAACAGAAAAAAAATCCCAAATGAATAGAGGTGAATAGAGGAGGAAGATATGAGAGAAGAAGACTTATGCATTCCTATGAATGATTCTGCATTTTTTTAGACAAGGAATATTTTCATGACAACCTCATAATTAAGAGGAAGCAGTGTCCTATACTTTAAAACTTGATGTAGTCAGCCTTTTTTGACATTCAAACTGCTGTCCACCCTTGCCTTGCTAGTAATATCTGAAGTTTCACAATTGGAGACTAATCCCTTTGGATAGCCTTCTTGTTTTCTGTTAACTGAATAAAATACTGAGAGAACTAATACATGAGGACTCATCAGTGTGAATGGGTAAATCTGATAGTGAGTCTGAGTAGTAAAACCTGAGAACATTTTCCTAAAAACTGACCCTCTTTATCAGCACTGACCATCAGAAAAAAGAGAGTCAAATATGTAGTATTAATGTTTCTAGTAGCCATTCTTTGAAAAGTAAAAGGAAACAAGTAAAATTAATTTTAATGGTATATTTTATTTAACCCAACATAGCCAAATTATTACCATTTTAACATGTAACAAAAACAAAAAATATATATTAATGTATTTTACATCCTTTTTTTCATACCATGTCTTTGAATTCTGGTGTATAGTTAACATTTACAGCACATCTCATTTCAGATTAGCAACATTTCAAGTGCTCAAGAGCTACCCGTGACCAATGTCTACCTTATTGGATAATACTGCCCAGTATTAAAATTCATCTTCAATCCCTTACTTTTTTCTTCTTAAGCACAATATTTTCATATATTTTCCTTATCACTTACGTATCATTCATATAATTTTTCATATAGTTTTTGAGATGCTTTCAAGACTTTTAGCTTTGAATTTATTTCAAATACTTTATTTTCTATACTTTAGGAAGAATGGCTTTTCCATATTACTTCATGATCATAGTTTAGGAAATATTATATTACTAATTATACACATATACTTTATTTTGTATATGTTTAAGTAGTAGGTAGTTTATGCAACAATTAGTGGGTTAACTTTCCCTTGTGATTAGAAATACTGGGAACAACTGAGACACATGCCAAAAAAAAAAACAACAAAAAAAAGAATGGCTAAAAACTGGATTCCTGTTGTGGAGGTGGGTGTGCTGAAAAGTAGAAAAACAATTCAGTTCAGTGTAAGAATTGTTATTTTAAAAATATAATACATGTAATTCTGGCCTCTGATAAGACATAAAATATGTTTAATTATTAGTAGGTGAACAAAAGGAATTGCCAATTTTTTTCCATAATAATTCCCACCAATATTGCTACTCAGCCTATCAAGATGTGTGAGCCTTAAAGGGGAAAAGAAAATAATATTTTTCAAACTTAAAAGTCAGTTCACATATTTATTGATATCTAATCATGAAATTCAAAGCTAAAAGAAACCTATACTCATGGTTGAAAAATTAGCTTCCCAACCTTCGTACAATTTCCTGCCCAAGGAAGCAATGTGATAGTGGTAAGCCCATGAGTTTAGCTGGCAGAGAAGTCTGTGTTCAAATCCCAACACTGGCATTAAACTGCAAATCATTAAGAAGTGAGACTTTGAACCTCAGTTTATTCACCTGTACAATGGAGAAAAGCCTACTTTTCAGAGTTGCCCTGAGAATTCACAATAATTTACATGAAAAGCCTGACATTAATAAATGTTTACTATTATTACTCTCCTTTTGGAAGTTAGATTAGGACTTATTCATCTGCTAGACCTTGTATGACTTTGAAGACAGAAAAATGTTCATTTCATCCTTTATTCAATAGAATAATCACAGCTGTAATTTAATAATTTTTTTCATTGTCTGTTTAATGACTCATTCTCCTATAACAATGCATACTTCATGAAGTCAGGAACTTTTTTTGTTCTTTTCATCAATATATTCCTAGTCATATAAATAGATAAGGAACCATGGGGAGAAGAGATTCCTAAGGCAAGGATGGTAACCACGATGAGACTCAAACGCACAATTCTGAGAGCAAGAGTCTCAGGTTCTACCAGATTGAGTTAGTGAGCACAAGGAGTTGTGCAAATCCACCTATCTCAGTTGGTGGAGCATGAGGCTTTTAAACACAGGAATGTGGATTCCAGTCCCATCTAAGATACCATCTTTATCTGGTTATTTTCTCCACATTGTTCATAATCTATGTATGTGACTTACCAAAGTGTGTATGCATTTTTGCATGCTGCCTGTCCAGCACACAATGGATGTCCACAGGAATTCTGAATGAATGAATCAATCTTCTTCATGTACCTGTATGAATGCCACTGACCTTATACAATGTAATGGTACTGTCCATATATTGTATTACCTTTAACCTAAGCATTCATAGAAACAGCCATATGTTGTTCTTGGCATGGATGCGAATGTAGAAGCAGCACTCAATCTAGATTTGGAAAATATTTGTTTTAATGCATTTCCATCTCTAAAATAAAGGAGTTTGAATGAGGGAACTCTAAGTTTCCTTCCAGATTTACTATTATATGATTTTCAGAGATTTATGCTTCATCCAGATAAGAAGAAAATAATAAAATTATACTTAAAAAGTGAACAAGTGTCTTAATGATTCAAAAGCAATGCAGTAGCTGCTAGTCACCAGGTGTTTTGGGTAGGTTATTTCTATACATCATGCCTTAATCGACTACTTAAATCAATATATGTTTAAGATACTCATCTTAATTACCCTCTAATATCAACTTGGAAATCTTGGGCAACTTCTCCACAATGTTTCCCATGAATAGAGGCTACCTGGGCCTGGACAATATTGCCTAGTCTACTATGTTACACATTTGGACACTGGAAAATAGACCCTTGGGAATGCAGAACTGTAAGTGCATTCACTCTACTTTTCAACCCATTGTTGACTCATAAGAACAAACTTTTCTCACAAGATATTTGGGTGCATATGTCTTTACCCAGCATTATCTAATGTAACCCAGGAGTATGCTTATTCCACCATCTAATTTGAGGGGTGAGCAGAAAGTTATCTCTCTTGCATCTATTCTCACTGGAGCTTGTCTAACTTTATTGGTCTTCCTCTAAGCTCTCACTTTTATTGTGACCCATCCTCTGAACTAAAGGTAGCCATGACCTAGAAGTAGCAGCCTAATTGAGAAGGTGGGCTCCATCACCAATGAATCCTCAAAAGAGATGGGGGTGGGAAGCAGATGTGGCTCAAGTGATTGGGCTCTCGTCTACCATATGGAGGGTCCTGGGTTTGGTTCTCGGGGCCTCCTGGTGAAGCAAGTTGGCCTGTGCAGAGAGCTGACACAACAAGATGATGCAACAACAACAACAACAACAAAAAGACACAGAGGAGAGACAGGGAGAGACACAACAAAGCAGGGAACTAAGGTGGCTCAAGCGACTGAGTGCCTCTCTTCCATGTCGGAATGTCCCGGGATCACTTCCAGGTGCTTCCTAAAGAGAAGATGAGAAGAGAAAACAAGCAGACACAGAAGAATGCCCAGCGAAAGGACACAGAGAACAGACAGCACAAGCGGTGGGGAGGGAAGGGTAATAAATAAATAAAATAAATCTTTGAAGAAAAAAAAAAGAGCTGGAGGTGAAATAAGCTCTCTTCCCTCTTGCCTTTTTGTTCGTTCAGAATGCCCAGATTAGTACATTGGTGTGTACAGGTACAAGGTGGAGTGATATTCAAAATATTTAACAACCAGTACCACAGGAGCATGAATCCATAAGAAAGGATGATCCTTACTGCTTGAGCCAGGTAGGGAACTCTTCCTCCATGCCAGGAGTTAACCATTTACTTGCTAGATCCTGAGGAGGGGGTAGTGGTTAGGGATAGTCTTGGGTGACTGGGATGGTAGGCAGAGGAATATTTAGGGGAGCTCAGAAGAGCATAATAAGATGTAAGGAGGAATTTCAATATTTTAACAAGTATAACATTGTATAGTGACTGAATATTAGCCTTGAGTATGTGTGAATTGCTCTGCTATAGATTTAAGACAACTTCAAAAGAGAACCACAACAGGAAAGAATAGGTTAATGTATGTCTCCTTCCATACGAATATGGAAATTAGTGTCCAGAACATATTAAAAGACTACTGAGAGTAATACACTTTGCTTACATTATGTGTAATGCTTATATTATGGTAACACACAAAGAAAGTGAACATTACCTTTATTATTGGAAGCACTTTCCATTCTCTTTCTCTCTCTCTTTTTAATAATCTATAACCTCTGAGTTTTTTTTTCCCCAGCAAGGTTGTAAATATCATAAGGTACACTTACATATCTTTTGTATCTTCCATACCTCCTAAAACAATGCATCAAAATTGACCTTGTATAGTCATCAGTCTTCAAGTGATACTTAAACTATGAAAATGTATCAATATTCCAAAGAATTATTATACCAAAAAGCAAGATTCATTGAAAAAAATAAGATAGATGAAGCTGAGTCCTTCAAACTTTCTGATTCCACTGCCAAATCTCTTTCTTGATTGTTTCCTTCCCATATTTACCTGGCTAACTCTTCCTCATCCTTCAAGTCCAATTAACCTCTTAATCAGAATCAGAGTTGATTTCTGATCTCCTGTAACTAAGTCTCATTTCACCCCATATTTCTGCTTTCATAGCACTTATCATACTATTCATTATTTGTTATATTTGTATTCCCCTCAAGGATAAGCATCCTAAGGAACCTTATCCCTCTTGTTCAATGGTATACTTTAATACTGACCACAGTACTTGGCACAATATTATATTTTTCATTGAATGAAAATATAATATTAAAGAAATAAAAAAAGGAAAACATTGTAGAAAACAGGATATTCATTCCTTAATGTTTTTTCACTATTTAGTCATACATCCAATTAAATTTTTATAGTCTGTCTTTCAAAACTGAGGTAGAGATTAAGGCATTGCCAAATATACAAAAATAGCAGGAGTCCATCACCACTAGACCTGCCCTAAAAACAGTGCAAAAGAGAATTCTTCAGATTGAAAGGAAAGGACACTAGATAGTGGATCAAAGCAGCATAAAGAAATAAAGGCCTCCAGTAAAGGTAACCATCTCTATAACTATGAAGGCCAGTACTATATATAGTATTGTATTTTTTCATTTGTAACTCCAATTTTTTACTTCTTACAGGTTTTAAAATGAAAATGCTTAAAAATTAATGATTAATATATGATTTTGGACATATGGTATATAAAAATATAATTTGTAACAAGTATAACAAAAAGTGGGGGGGGGCGTGGAGGGGTATGGGAGCAGTATTTGTGTATGCTATTGAAGTTAAGCTGGTATCAAATCAAATATGGCTGTTATAGATTTCGGATGTTACAGTTATGTTCCATGGTAGCCACAAAGAAAATATGAGAAAAATTTATCCAGAAGGAAATAAGAGGAGACTCAAAGTGGTACACTACCAAAAAATCAAATAAATATGACATTCGGCATTAACAGAAGAATTGAGGGACAAAAATGTTATGACTTACAAAGATCAAATAACAAATGGCAAAAGAAAGTCCTGCATTATCAGTACTTACTTTATTTTTTTGTTTGTTTTGTTTTGTTTTTTGTTTTTTGAGGTACTGGGGCTGGGGATTGAACCAGGGACCTTGTATGTAGGAAGCCAGTACTCAACCACTGAGCCACATTAACTACCTCAGTAGTTACTTTAAATGTAAATGGATTAAACTCTCCAATCAAAAGGCAGAGATTGGCAGAATGGATTAAAAAGCATGACCCAACTATATGCTGTTTACTAGAGACTCACCTTAAATTCAAAGACACAAGGAGGTTGAAAGTGAAAGGATAGAAAAAACAATACTATGCAAATAGAAACCAAAAGAAGGTAGCTATACTAATATCAGATAAAATAGGTTTTAAGTCAAACTGTTCTGAGGAACAGAGAAGGTCACTATATACTGATAAAGGGGTCAATTCAACAAAAAGACATAACAATTTTAAATATATATACACCTAATGGCAGACCCCCAAATATATATGAAGCAAATATTGACAGATTTGAAGGGAGAAATAGATAGTTCTATATTAATAATAGGAGATGTCAATACACCACTTCCCATAAGGGAAAACATCTGGAGAGATCAATAAGGAAAGAAGTAAAAGACTTGAATAATACTTTAAACCAACTAGATAAAACAGACGTTTATAGAACACTTCACCCAACAGCAGCAGAATACACATTATTCTCTAGTGTACATGGGTCATTCTGCAGGATAGACCATATCTTAGGTCACAAAACAAGTGTCAATAAATTCAAATACATTGAAATCATACAGTGTATCTTCTCTGACCACAAAGGAATGAAGCTAGAAATCAATAACAGAGGGAGAATGAATATTAAATGACAAATTCTTAACCAATGGATCAAAGAAGAGATTGCAAGGGAAATTAGGAAATATCTTGAGGTGAATGAAAATGAAAACATAATGTACAAAACTTATGGGATGCAGCAAAGGCAGTGCTGAGAAGGGATTTTATAGCTCTCAATGCCTGTAGTAAAAAGAAGAAAGTTCTCAAATCAGAGACCTAACCTCACAACTGGAGGATCTAGAAAAAGAACAGCAAACTAAACCCATAGTGAGCAGAAGGAAGGACATAAGAAAGACTAGAGAAGACATAAATGAAATAGAGTTTTTATAAAAACATATAAATAATGAAAGCAAAAGTAGGTTCTCTGAAAAGATCAATAAAATCAACAAACCTTTAGCTAGACTGACAAAGAAAAAGGGATTGAGGATGCAAATAACTAAAATCAGAAATAAAAAGGGGGACATTATTACCAACCCCACAGAAATAAAAAGGATTATAAGAGGATACCATGAACAACTGTACACCAAGAAATTAGATAACCTAGATGAAATGGACAAATTCCTAGAAACACACTGTGGTGGTTTGGAACTGCATGTACCCTAGAAAAACATATTCTTAAATTTAATCCATTTCTGTGGGTGTGACCCCATTGTAAGTAGGACGTTTTGATGAGGCTACTTCAGTTAAAGTGTGATCCACCTCAATCAGGATGGGCCTTAATGATGTTACTGGAGAACTTTATAAGTGGAATGAAATTCAGACACAGAAAGAGAGCTACAGGAAGCAAGAAATTGAAGATCAATGGAACCTGGAAGAGAAGAGGGAAGCCACCATGTGCATTGCCATGTGACAGAAGAGTCCAGGACCAAGGATCACTGGCAGCCAGCCTGGAACACCAGTCTTTGGGAAGAAAGTATCACCTTGATGACACCTTAATTTGGACATTTTCCATCCTCAAAACTATGGGCTAAGAAATTCCCATTATTTACCCACTGCGTAGTATGGTAGTTTGAGAGTATTTTATGAATCCCAAAAAGAGAAAGATTATGTTTGTAAACTAATCTATTCTTCTGGGTTTGGCATCCTTTGATTGCCATAAACTCAGCTTCAGGGACTCTGATTAGATTAATTGATAAGATCATTTTTGGACTTTTGATTGGATGACTTAGGTTGAATCTCTGCCCGCTTGCTGAGTCTGATATAAATGGATTCACATGGACAGACACATATACTAAAGGGAGCCAGTATATTTGATTCTGCACAATGAGAGAAAGAATTGTTTAAGCATGAAGCCTCCAAAAACCTGGGCTCACAGAGCAGCTCAAGAGGAAACCAGCCCTGCTATATGCCTTATAGCTTACAGCTGAACCTGTAAAGACAGCAGAACAGCCAAGACTGATATAGGAGGCCCAGAAAAGGAAAACCCTTATGCCAGCTTTCCAGTGAAATTGGGAAGAAAGCATAGCAGCTGAGCCAGAGAGAGGAAGCCCGGAGGGGAAGACAGAGTCCAGTCAGGGATCACCCACCATCTTGCTTCAACATGTGGCAGCAGACTTTGGTGAGAAAGTATCTCTTATGTTGCCTTGAGTTGGACTTTTCATGGTTTTGGAACTGTAAACTTTTACCCCAAATAAATCCCCATTGTAAAAGCCAACAGATTTCTGGTACTTTGCATCAGCAGCCTTTTGTCAAACTAAAACACATGGTATTTGCTGGAGCAGCCAAGGAAACTAAAACACATACTATCTATATTGACTAAAGAAGTAATAGAAGATCTCAACAGACCATAACAATGGAAGACATTTAAATTCATCAAAAACCTCCCAACAGGACGAAAAATCTTCAGTGATGAATTTTACCAAACATTCCAAGAAGAATTAATTCCAATTCTGCTCTAATTCTTCCAAAAAATTCAAGAGAAGAAAACATTTCCTAACTCATTCTATGAGGCCAACATCATCCTAATACCAGAACCAGATAAAGATACCATAAGAAAAGAAAATTATAGAAAATATCCCTTATGAATATAATGCAAAATTTCTCAACAAAATACTAGCAAACTGGATCCAACAAAACATTAACAGAATTATACATCAAGATCAAGGGGTGTGGGGGGGTTATCCTAGGTATGTAAGGGTGGTCAACATAAGAAAATTAATTAATGTAATATACCACATTAGCAGAATGAAGCGGGAAAAGGAACACATAATTATCTCAATTGACACAGAAAATGCATTTGACATAATCTAGCACCTCTCCTTGATAGAAACGCTTAGAAAACTAGGAATAGAAGGAAACATCCTGAACACAATAAAGGCATTTCTGAAAAATCCACAGTTAAAACCATACCCAGTGCTGAAAGATTGAAAACTTAACCCTCAAAGATTAGGAACAAGACAATGAATGCCCATTTTCATAACTGTTACTCAAAGTTTTACTGGAATTTCTAGCCAGAGCTATGAGGCATGAAAAAGAAAAAAAAAAAATGGAAAGGAAGGAGTAAAACTTTCCCTTTTTTTGGAGGGGGGCTGGTTTATAAAGGGTATTTATTTGGGATGGAAGCTTACAGTCACAAGGCCATAAAGAGTAAATTACTTCCCTCACCAAAGTCTGTTGCCACGTGTTGGAGCAAGATGGCTGCTGGTCAAGCTGAATTATCTATATAGATAGGAAATATATATATTGTTATGTGGAATATACTCATTTTCAAAACTTTCCTTTTTTGCAGATGATATGATCCTATATATAGAAAATTCTGAAAAATCCACAGCAAAGCTGCTGGAGCTAATAAACTAACTTTTCTAAATAAATTTGATAATTTCTAGGTAGATATATAATTACGTAAAATAAAGTCAATGTTACCAAATATTATAGAAAAGTAAAAAAGAATCAGGCATACAAGACATGTTACATATATGCTTAGCACTGAATTAGTAGCTAAAATTTAAAGGTCTGTAATGTCTTTTTAATAATTTGATATGTAAGCCTTGCCTTCTTCAGAAAGGTGTATACTTAATTCTTGTAAGTTTATTATATGACCCCCACAGATGAAAAAAAAAAGATATTTTCAAAATATATTTTATTTAAACTATATGTTCAAATGATTCAAAACCTTCTACTTAATTTTTAACCCATCAATAAATATTCATTGATATCCTTTCTGCTTAATATTGTACTAAATATGGATAATTCTACTTGTAGACTAAAAAGAAACTGCTGTGTAAAAATATTTTACAAGGAAGAAAGTAATAAATATTTGCATTATTCTCTGTTATTTTTATGTGTATTCCACCCACTCTAGTGAATAATGAAGCAGCTGTTAAAAGTTCAGTAAAAGATAAAATACTAGTGATTCTCTACCCCAATTTAATTAGGCTTGGCCAGGATTTATTATGAGTATAGAGAGACTTAAAGAAGTGAAGCTCAGTAGAGATTATCTATGCAGTGTGCATAGATATTTATAACTCCACTGGGCTCTTTTAACTCAACAAATAACCTTATTTTTCTTTTGCCGAAATAACTTTCTCTTTTGGAAAAAAATAAATTTCTTTGAACAATAGGAACACTTATTTTTAAGTGTAGAAACTGGCTTTATGGTTGGTCAAAAGAGGCTATAAATCAAGTGATTCTTACTATATATTTAAAATCTTTGACTGGCAATTTGGTGGGTGGAAAAGCCTGCCCTGCTGAAACATTTGTGCCGTTCCTACACTTAATCCTTGAAGGCTCACGTTCTGGACTGTCAGGGCTCCACTAACTTGTGAAATTGTGATTATTCCTTTTGGGAACAATGCCACTGGGCTTTATCTCATGGTATGATAAAGTGACAAAATTATATTCTTGGAGTACAGCTGCTCATTCACTCAAGAAACAGGCTTTTTTTAAGGGTATGCTTAGCCAGGTCCTTGGAACAAAGTGTCACTTGTGGATAGCCTGCCTTATATTTTCAAGTGGCCATGCAAAATAATAGAAAAAAAATAGAATAGGTTTATTAATATTATATTATAAATACCAATTTATTCCAATTGAGGGACATTTTTGGATTTTAAATGCCACATGGTTTGTTGGTACATATTTTAAACTCTTTCTCTAAAGAAAATTAGCATCATTCAACATGCTACTAGAATTTACTGTCAGTATGGAAAAGTTCCAGGAAGTTTAGAAGCAATTAATTAAACAGATACTCAGAGCTTTATAATTCTAATAGAATCTGTTGTCATGTCAAAAGTATCTTTCAATATTATGTTGAAAATCTGGAACATTGCATCCTTGAATGTTCACCTCAGTCACTGAAAAGAGCTATGGGAATTCATTTCCATTTTGTTTTTTCACTCTTTGTTTGAACTTTTAACTAACCTATTTTTTCCCACCCTACTCTCTTGCCATTGGGGTGGTAGTGAGTATTTATACAGCTGTTCTCGTTCTTGAGCTGCTGAATAAGGTCCTGATTATTTGAAACAACTTTTGTAATTAGCTTTAAAGAAGCAAATTGCTATGTTACATACAGTATCTGTGATTACGATAAACTGTTCTTTTTTATAACATTTCAATGTGGGCTTTAATTGGCAAGCCCCAGCAGCTTGGTGAACATTCCATGAACGCATTCAATATGTTGCAAAAAGCAAGAATATTTGACAATCAGTAGAATAAGTCAGTACTTTTAGCTCAGATTGGTTTTACAGGAATCTATTAAATCAAAACCCCCTAAATGCAGTGTTGTAATTCTCCCTAGGGGTATTCCTGTGACTCAGAAGTGGTTGCAGAAAGTTAGCAAGTCCAGTAATTCAGGCCCATAAGCTTCTCAGGTTCTACCATGCTTTGATATTTATTTAGACACTCACACAACAAACATTTAGGCAAATACTTAATATGCCTTAGAAATATTGCCAGGCACCCACCAAGGAAATGTTCCCTAAGGCTCTTCTCAGATATAGTTGTAGAAGATGCCCAGGGCAATTCTCCCAAGGAGAAGAGGTGGGAGAAGCTAAGCTAGCTAAACAAGAACCCACCGTGGTGCCAGAGAGAGCCACATATGCTGGGGACGGTGACCATGTATTTTTTCCCTTCTTTTCTTTCCAAAATGGAATATTTTTTTGCAGTTGTCCTTTTTGCTTTCTGTCCTTATTTCTTGGCTGTGTTAGGGTGCCTAAATGTATCATTTAGGCATAGGTTGCCATACCACGAGCAGATAAACCTGCACATAACCAAGAAGAATTAATCACCCAGAGATCCAGGGCTTGGAACTTGATGAGACTTTGTGTTTTCTTCCCCTTTTGGGAAGAGTGGGAGTACATTTCCAAGCAAATACATAATAGTTGCATTTTGCTAAATGGAGCATGTTTGAAAAGATGAGTCTAAGTGTATTTCGGTATGTATGTAGGGCAGCCAAGAGGTGAAATCTAGCAGACATGTTATTTCTGTCTGTTCTGTATTCTTTTTCCTTTCTGGTATCAAAACCTCCCTTTTTCTTTCACTAACTGCTTCTTTTCCATTTGACAACTACAAGCCCCAGTTTTATGCCACAATAGATATGACTGGCCAAAAGAGTTCTCCAGACCCTTGTCCAGAGATGGGCCTTGGACTCAAGCAGGCCTATCAGATCCCTTTGCTGGGAGTAATGTGCACACTGGGAGAACAGAAGGCACTGAGTGCTAGAGCCTTTGAAGCCTAAGCAGAGTGTCCCACAGCTGAGCTTGACATGGAAGAAGTAAAGCTGCTAGCAGAGCCTCTTCCACCACTGACAAAGTTATTACCCTAGTCTAAGCAGAGCGAGCAAGGCTGCAAGGCTTATTTCAGATGAAGCCACATAGAGTGGAGGACCGACACTCAACAGCAGCATCTGGACAATCAGTATAGTAGTGAACATGGACTAAGAAATCTTGTTTGAAGCTATTTATAAGTTCCTGTCATTCCTATACAATTCTGTGAAGAGATTGAGTCCCAAAAATAATTAATTTTAGACTAGTGTCTTTAGGTATCCCCTAAATCAGGATATGGGTGAAAGAAGTTTATTTTAGAGGTGATTCCAGGGAGCAAAGTGAAGAAGTAGGGGGAAGGAGAAGTGAAATGGGAAAGCCAGAAAACACAATGAAGGGACAGTAATGAGCAAGTTATTAATCTTATTAGGGACTGTCAGAAAGACTATGTAGAACACAACAGAGGGCAAAAACTTCGAGGTGTTTATTCGCCGACTCTTCTCCCTCTCTGTGCATCAGTCCTGAGCATGAAACTTCTGCAGCACATCCAGCTTGCCCCACAAGCTGTTCACATGGCCAGAGATGCTCTCAGATATAGAGACAAAGGAAGCTGGAACTGCCTGCAGATGTCTTTCAGGGTAAGCCCAGGGGATAGGTTCAGGGCTTCAAGAGAGTCTGCTACTACCTTGGTGAATGGAGTTCTAATAATTAGATTTATTTGATTTAGAAAAATAAAGAGTATTCTCATCAAAATGACAAAATAAGCCAGTTCATAGAAACCACTTCCTCCCATCACAACTCCAACATACAATGAAATGTAAGTTAAAGTATTTTGTTTAAAAAGTTGTTTATAAAAGCCAAACTCAAAAGAAAGAAAAGGAAATCTCCAGGTGATATGAAAAAGAGAACACCTGCAGCAGGGATTTGAAGTTACAATTATTCCCATATCCATGGGAATAACTAAATATGTGATCTGAGATTTAGATTGCAACATTTGCGTGAGCGCTGCTGCTGGGGCCTCAGAACCCCATTTTAAAGATGGGAGCCTGGAAGTCCTGCTGGAAAAACTCTACTTGGAATATAGGGGGTACACAGCCTGGGAGGCAGGCATGTGTTCTGGGCCAAGTTGGCCTGTGTCACTGTTTCAGTTTTCTAGGCTGCTCAAAGCAAACACCATGAAATGGGTTGGGTTGAACAATGGGAATTTATTGGCTCATGGTTTTGACACCGGGAAAATGTCCAAATCAAGGCATCATCATGGCGATATTTTCTTCCCTAAGACCAGCTGTTGGTGATCCTTGGCTCCTCTGTCACATGACAAGGCAAATGGTAGCCTCTGCATGTTTCTCCCTTCCTTTCTGAGTTTCGTTGGTTTCAGTTTCTTGCTTCCTTGGCTTTCTTTCTCTGTGTCTGAATTTCATTCCACTTATAAGCCCTCCAGTAATAAGATTAAGACCCAACCTGACTGAGGTGGAGCACACCTTAACTGAAGTAGCCTCATCAAAAGGTCCTGCTTACAATGGGTTCATACCTACAGGAATGGATTAAGTTTAAGAACATGTTTTTCTGGGGTACATACAGCTTCAAACTATCACAGCCACTCACAGGTGTGGGCCAAAATTCTTTCAGTAACTTGAGGTGCAGAAGCTTACAGCCAAGAAAAATATTAAAACAAGTATGGGAGCTGATGTGTCTCAAGCAGTTGGGTGCCTGCCTCCCACATGGGAGGTCCTGGGTTTGGTTCCTGGTGTCTCCTGAAAAAATAAAAACAAACAACAAGCAAAACAAATGAAAAAAAAAAACAAAAAAAAAAAACCTCAGGGAAGCCTATATGGCTCAGTGGTTGAGCATGGGCTTCCCACATATGAGGTCCCGGGTTCAATCCTCTACCCCTGGTACCTCAAAACAAACAAACAAACAAAAAAACACCAAAAGTACGTAATCAGTGAGTTCTACTTGACTCTGACAAATCAGACAAGAAGCTTCCCTATAGATACTCTCAAGTGATGGTTCCTTACAAAAAGAAGCTCACAGAAAAATTTACTAACTAAATATGGAAATCCAGTATTAAGAGAGGTGGTTGATATATATACAGTAAGATATAGCTCACACACAAAAGGAACTATAGATAATGGAGAAATCTGTCAGGGAAACTAAAATACGTATGTTTAAAATGTTAAAAGTAAGATAAATATTAGGAAAATAAACGATGAAAGGAGAAATAGAAACCTTAAGGTGAGAACAGGACACCATAAAAAAAAAAAAGATGTTTTTGAAAATGAATCAAATAGAGGTAATGGTTGTAAAAAATATAGCCATGGAATGAAGAAACATGGCATTTTTTGAACTTCAAATATTTTAAAGCAATCCATACTTGTTACAAATACACAAAGACAACTTTTTAATACAGTGCAGTACTGAAACCATATCTTCAAAATTTTGGGAGAAAAAAATGACCTAACAAGAATTGATTGTATATTTAGCTAAACTATGATCAGCGTAAGGGCAGAATAAAGACAATCTTAGATATACTTGCTTCTCATACATCCATTCTTTGAAAGATGCCTGAAGATATATTCTACTTCCAACCCAAGAGATTAAAGAAAGATCTTGGATAATAACTGTGCACCAGACATTGGGAGCAGCCAGTTCATATTGGATCACGAAACAAACGGCTCCAACAGCAATAGAAAAGAGAAGCAACGTTTAATAGGTAGTATGATTGACAGGCTAGATAAAAGCCATAATTTACTTGTAGACAAAAAAGAAAGAGCAAGAAGCATGAAACTCCCGGAAAAGCAAAAAAAAAACTGTACAAGAAACTCTTCAGCCAATAATGAAGTAAATTAAAAAGTAATTGAGCAGAGCGGGTATAGTGGTTGAGCAATGCCCTTGCATGTATGACGTCCCAGGTTCAATCTCTGGTACCTCCTTAAAAAAAAAAAAAAAAAGCAGGGGGTGTGTGTGAGCAGATGTAGCTCAGTGGTTGAGCACCTGCTTCCCGTGTGCGAGGTCCTGGGTTCAAACCCCAGTACTTCCTAAAAAAATAATAATAATAAAGTAATTGAGAGAATTTACAAAAAGAAATTACATGTAATCTTAACTTTTGGAACATTTTTCTCTGAGTAGCTCAGGTGTCATGAAATTGAATTTCTGAAGATTGCAGCCAACTTCTGAAATAAGCAATTTAAATAAGAAAATCAACATAAATGTATATTGGTCTTTAACATTTAACATCACCTTATATTCAAAGTAGGAAGACAATTTTGACTACAGAATAGAATATGAATGTTAACAATTCTGATAAATCAAAGTAAAAGTATACTGGATAGAGGTAGACAGTGGCAAATAAGGCAAAAAAACTATATCCTCATTTATGTATAAGGAAAATGAGACATTGAGTGAATTTAATGGAATAAGAAGTGTAAATGTATCAGTATACACTGTAGGAGATAACCAGTAGGAGAACCAAATAAATGGTGTAACTATCAAACTTTGGAGGAAGGAAGAGAGTGAGAAGGAAAGGGAAAGGGAAATAGGGACATAATCAAAAACTGAGGATAAAGTGCTACTTAGAGTTATGAGGTAACCAGCTGAAGAATTAAAATCAAAAATGTTTAAAAGAAGTTTTTTACTTCTGAAAAGTAAAGTGAGAATGGGGGAACATAGAACAGGAGAATAATTTTTCATCACAAACTCACCGACAAATCATAGCAGGTAATGCTTACATAGCGCTCACTGCATGCCAGCCAGGTAATTAGCCTTATGAGAAAGGTATTATTTATTATTTGTTAAGCCTTATGAGATAGGTATTATCATCCTGATTTTACAGATGAAGAAATCCAGACACAGAAGTTTAATTAATTTACTCAAGTTTATGCATTTAGTCATGGGCAAAGCCAGGCTTCAAACCCACACAGCGTGATTCCAGATTCCATGTTCTTCTTAACCCCTACTCTATACGCCTCTCTTTACCTTGAGCATGTATTGATTTGTGACTTAAAAGAGAGAGAGAGAGAGAGAGTAAGCAAATTCAGAAACAAAAGTGCGCACCTGTGTAGAAGAAATTGAGAACAGGAGAGCTTGAATCTACTCTAAGGAGATAGTGAAGGTTTCCAAAGGAATCAATACTTAAACTGACTCTTCAAGAGAACAAGTGTTCTCCAGTGGGTTTGGAGGAGAGGCATTTCAGAGAGAGGTAATAATGTGAAAAATTACAGACGTGTGAAACAACATCACGTGTTCAGAGAAGGTCCAGTATTTCATAAACTAGAGGTGACAGAAAATGAGTAAAAGGGGAAAGCAGAGAAAGATTCTAAGGGAGGTAGTGCCACACAATGGAAATTTGCAGTTATCTGAATCTCACACCTACTGCCCACTCAAGAATGTAAGAATCAGGCCCTAGCAAAACTCTCACCTCTCCTTTCAAATCTTTGGTTCAGCACCATCCCATAGCTGAAGAGTCAAAACCCACTGTGACAAAATTTGTAATTCTCAAGTGTTGTCTTTCATGACATTTTCTTTACCCTTTGCTAAGGTCGCTGGATCTACCAGCTGAAACCCATGATTTTTGCTTCATTCCTCCCTATGAAAATATGCTTTAATGAAAGCTTCTAAAAATAATTATTTATTACTTAAGACTGCTATAAATGAATGTGCTGTTACCATTTTAAGTGTCTTTAAAAATTATGACATGAATAACTTTGCTCCCTACTTTAAAAAACACACATACTTCCTATTGTTAACAATGAACTGACAGTTATCCAGTCAAGAAAATTTTTTTGAATTTATAAAATATTATCACCATTTAAAAGCAGATAAACCAAGCAGAAAGTCCCCCAGCGTTTTAAAAAATATTGCCCCTGATGTAGTGAAATCACACTTGTAAATTTAGCAAATTTTTAAAAATAATGTAATCATGTAATCAAGGGAAATGGTAATTTTATAATGAAAACATTTAACTACATTCAAAATAATAATTATATGCTATGATTAAAATGCAAATTAAAATTAAATACTAAAATTAAAAACAATTGGATTATTTTGGTTTACTTTTCTCAGAGTTTTGTTTCTTTGTAATTCTCTAAGTTTATAGTATGGTAAAACACCTTCCTACTGACTTTTCAAAGTAATTCCAGAATTGTTATTATTCCACTTAGAATTCACTACTCACTATGCAGACAGAAATTTTTCTTCACTTATACAAATAGTGTCTATTATAGCACACTGTGACAGGAATAGAAACAAATTAAGAATAAGTATTGAAATTCCTGATTTAGTAATGAGGGATGCACTATTCATCTGCTGGAACAGACAGGACAAAATAATGTTAGAACAGTTCTAAATTTTTGCTCTGCATTTGGCCCAAACCAGCTAATAGCTAAAAACAATCACTATATTAGCAGATTTAGCCATGTTAAACTTTTTAACATATATAAATAATGACAAATATCTGCTTTACAAGCTTTAGCCACGTGAGAGCCAGTGAAACATCAAGCTCTCTGCAAAACAAATACTTTTTTTCTTTGGGGCACAATAAATACTGAAAATCAGCACTTAATTGTAAAGCTTGTATTAATATGAATGTAAAATGTAGATAAAAATGATCTGCACTGTAAAGTGCTCTACACAGGTAATATAGATACCATAAAGTGGCAAACTGAAGATCACAGAAGAATCTTAATCCCTGAGAAATGCAATAGCCTCATCTCTTAGCAGAAGCAGGTACACTTCAGTAAGAGTAAGATAAAATGAAGAGTTTCCTAACTCCCCTAAAATTGGGAGCTTAGACTGAATTTATGATCTAATAACTTGTGAATTCCTTTTGTGCCAAAATATATTAGGGTCTGTAATATAATGGATATCTGCAGATACTGCATTGAATGTGTTTGTTGTTTTTCTTAATATAATTTTTTTCCATAGATTTTTTTGTTTCCCCATTACAGTCTTGCATCCATTGTTGGAGGCTATATGTATGGTGACCATATCCTTTGTCATCCCAACTGGGACACTGTTGAGAATGAAGGAGGTAATATCTGTCATAAACAGAGACTGTCCTGAGCAACGCCAGACATATGGTTACCCTAGCTATCTGGAGAAGCACTTTTACTTCTGCTTATTATCTAAAATATGTTAATCATCTTCCATTTAGGTTTTTCAGAGACTTCATGATCTTTTAAAATTGTATTATGCAAATGCATAAAGATTTCTCATGATTACTGTAGTAGTTTGCATTGTTTATGAATTCCAAAAATAGATATTGGATTATGTTTGTAAACTGGTCTGTACCTGGGTGTGATTAAATTATGATTAGGGCTTTGATTGGGCCACAGCAGTAGGATGTTGAGTCCCCACACCCGTGGTGGTCAGGGACTCACAGATAAAAAACTACACAGAAGAGCAGAGGAGTTACTTGGAGTTTTGGGCTGGAGCCCTGGAAGTGAGCACACAGGAGAAGAAAACAGAGGACTATAAACGGCTCCTTAGACACAGCAGAAGCCCCAGGGAGAGAGACAAAGCTGTTCACCTGATAGTCTACAGCTGGCCTTGTGGAGAGAGCACAGCAGCTGAGCCCAGAGAGAAACAGAGCCCCAGGAAGAAAGGAACCCAAGAAGCCTGAACTCTTGGCAGACGTTGGCAGCCATCTTGCCCCAACACATAGCAATAGACTTTGGTGAGAGAAGTAACTTATGCTTTATGGCCTAGTAACTGTAAGCTTCTATTCCAAATAAATACCCTTTTTAAAAACAACCAATTTCTGGTATTTTGCATCAGCACCCCTTTGACTGACTAATACAGAATTTGGTACCGAGGAGTGGAGTCATGCCTTTGCAATTACCAAAATGCTGGAACGGTTTTATAAATGGGTAAGGAGTATTTTTTGGAGGAATTGTGAGATACTTGGTAGAAAAGACCTACAATTCTTTGAAGAGACTGTTGATAGTAATATGGATGCTAAAGAGACTTTTTATGAGGCCTTATATGTAAATGATGAAACTATTATTGGAAACTGGAGGAAAGGCAATCCATGTTTTAAAGTCACAGAGAACTTAGCAAGATTGACTCCTGATGTTTTATGGAAAGCAGAATTTGAAAATGGCGAGCCTGGGCATTTAGCTGAAGAACTTTCTAAAGTAAACTCAGAGAATGCAGCTTGGCTTCTCTTGCAGCTTATAGCAAAATGCTAGATAAGTGAGATACTGAGGGCTGAATTGTTGGGCACAAAGAAAACAGAAACTGATTCCAGAAATTCCAAGCCTCTGGAAATCAATCTCCCAGACAAGAGTGCCCAATTTGAGGACATAACTAAACTTGGAACTTGTAAATCAGGATTGAAGAAGCAGTTATCTAGGAAAGGCTTGTGGAAAGTCTTACTGTCTGATGGCTTGGATCCCTGCTTCTTGCATGCTCAAGCTTTTTGAGAGAGTTGTATGAACAAAACCACTGTCAACTTGGACTAAAAGGGACATGGAAAGGAGAGATTGAAGGAGAAACATCTTTAAGAGGAAAACCATGGAAGCTGAGATCTGGAATTAAGACATCGCCTTGGGCCAAGAGAGGAACCCCACCCATGTGTACAGAGAGGGTGAGTTTGCCTGGGCAGTTGAAGAGGGTGGATGTTCCCACCCAGTGTTCAGTGAGAGTTTTGCCACCCCAAGATACAGAGAGGGTGAAGTACATTCCTCAAGGATTAGGGTGGTTAAGGTCAGCACCCCATAGGTCTGAGAAGTGTGGACCTGTTCCCCATGGATTAGGGAAGGCCAGGTGGTCAACTCTTTGCTCTGAGAGAGTTGAGCCTGTATGCCAAAGGTTAGGGAGGATGTTGTCTTCACTTCACTCTACTGGGGCGGGGGTTAAGACTCTAACTTGAAGACTGGGTAAGGTGTGGCAAACACCTCAATGCTCTTTGAGGGTAAAGTCTGGAGCTTGGTTGCCACCCAGATGCTTGATGAGAATGGAACCAAGAAAATGGCCACTGGGCAAGCCTATTGAAAGAATGGGTCCCCATGTGGCCCCAAGGAGAAGAAATTATCATCTTAAGAATGACTCTCAGACTTTGAAATCAAATGGAGGATGCCCTGCAGGTTTACTGAACTGTAGAGGACCCATACTCATCCCTCCCAATTTCTCCTTATGGTAATGAAAATGTTTATCCTTTGTCCGTCCATTTGTGTATTGGAAGCAGATAAATTGTTTTGTAAGTTTCAGAGGTCTACAGCCAGACAGGTCTTTGTCCCAAGACAAACTATATTTCTTTAAATTGATTGTGATATGATTTTGTACTTGCATTGATACTGATTTAAGGTTTTTTTTTAAATATTGTAATGTCTTTTTGGAATTCAGTGGGTGGAATGTAGCAGTCTGATATTGTTTATGAATTCCAAAAATAGATATTGGATTATGTTTGTAAACTGGTCTGTACCTGAGCATTCTTAAATTATGAGTATGGCTTTGATTGGGCCACAGCAGAACAGAAGAGTTAGTTAGAAATTTGATGCTGGAGTTTTGAGCTGGGGCCCTGGAAGTGAACACACAGGAGAAGAAAACAGAGGACTAGAAATGACTCCTTAGACACAGCAGAAGCCCCAGGGAGAGAGACAGAGCTGTTCACCTGATAGTCTACAGCTGGCCTTGTGGAGAGAGCATAGCAGCTGAGCCTGGAGAGAAACAGAGCCCTGGGAAGAGAGGAACCCAAGAAGCCTGAACTCTTGGCAGACGTTGGCAGCCATCTTGCCCCAACACGTGGCAATAGACTTTGGTGAGGGAAATAACTTATGCTTTATGGCCTGGTAACTGTAAGCTTCTACCCCAAATAAATATCCTTTATAAAAGCCAACAGATTTCTGGTATTTTGCATCAGCACTCTTTTGGCTGACTAATACAATTACTAAAGGTAAAAAAATGTTCAATTTGTAAAAAATGTGTGACCAAAAAGATTTATTTGGACCCATGTGAACTATATTTTTACAATTATTTTGGGGAGTAGTTGAAACAAGCAAAACACAAAAGAATTATATATGGTACCAAAAAAGTTATTCTTTTTTACAAGTGATTCACTTCATTAATTCTAAAATTTATCAATAAACATTTTAAGTGCTTATTAAATGCAAGTCATTACCAATTCAGTGCATTACAGGAGAGATGGAGGGAACAAATAATCAATACACAATTTATTATGTACTATCCTTGAAGTATATATATATAATTGGTTGTGGGCATGTCCAAGAAGAGTTCCCAGAGGAAGGTTTAAGCTGAGTCAAAGTACAAGTTCATTAATCAGGTAAGGGTATTTCAATTCATATGTGAAAAACATCTGTGTAAAAGCACAGAAGGCAGCATGTGGAATGTTCATGTAGGGAGATCTAAGACTATATTAACATGACTGAGCACAGGAGAGGAGCTTTCAATGGAGCTGAAAAGTAAA
>JAQZBX010019599.1:0-33677 GCA_029593785.1 Cabassous unicinctus | reverse complement strand
CCTTGTGGAGGAAACAGGAGCTAAGCCCGGAGAGAAACGCAGCCCCGGGAAGAGAGGAACCCAAAAAGTCTGAACCCTGGGCAAATGTCGGCAGCTGTCTTGCTCTAACACGTGGCAATGGACTGTGGTGAGAGAAGAAACATAACGCTTTATGGTCTGGTAACTGGACTTCTACTCCAAATAAATACCCTTTATAAAGACCAATCCATTTTTGGTATTTCACATTAGCACCCCCTTTGGCTGACTAATACAGGCCCCAAATGGCTAAAGCCATATTGAAAAAGAAGAATGAAGTTGGAGGACTTATTACAAAGCCACAGCCTTCAAAGCACATAGACCAATGGAACTGGCACAAGGACAGACATATAGACCAATGGAACCAAATTAAGTGCTCAGAAATCAATCCTCACATTTATATCCAATTGATTTTGACAAAGGGGCAAAGACCACTCAATTGGTAAGGAATAGTCTCTTCAACAAATGGTGCTGGGAAAACTGGATCTCCATTTGCTCACCTTATACAAAAACCAACTCAAATGGTCAAAGACCTTAACATAAGAACCAGAACTATCAAACTCCTGGAAGAAAACCTTGAGAAGCATCTTCAGGACTTTTTTTGTGTTAGGCAATGGTTCCTTAGACTTTACACCCAAAGCACAAGCAACAAAAGAAAAAAATAGATAAATCGGACCTCCTCAAAATTAAAAACTTTTGTGCCTCAAAGGACTTTATCATGACAGTAAAACAACTTATACATGGGAGAAAATATTTGGAAAGCACAAAGCCAATAAAGGCTAAATATCCAGAATATATATAAAAAAGCTTCAGCTTAACTACAAAAGACAAACAAGCCAATTAAAAATGGGCAAAAAGACTTGAACAGACATCTCTCCAAGGAAGATATGCAAATGGCCAGAAAGCACATGCAAAGATGCTCAACATCATTAGTAATCAGGGAAATGCAAATCAAAACCACAATGAGATACCATTTCACAAACATTAGAATGGCTGCTATTAAAAAATGAAATATAACAAGTTTTGGAGAGAACACAGAGAAATAGGAGCACTCATTCATTCATTGATGGTGGCAATATAAAATGGTACAGCCACCATGGAAGACAGTTTGGTGGTTCTTTAGAAAGCTATGTATAAAGCTATCATATGACTCAGCAATTCCATTACTAAGTATATAACTAAAAGAGTTGCAAGCTGAAACTTGAACAGATATTTGCACACTGATATTCATAGCAGCATTATTCACAATTGCCAAAAGATGGAAGCAACCCAAGTGTCCATCAACCAATGAATGGATAATCAAAATGTGGTATATACACACAATGGAATATTATTCAGCTGTAAAAAGGAATGAAGTCCTGATACATGGGGCCACATAGATGAACCTTGAAGACATCATGTTGATGAAATGAGCCAAACAGAAAAGGACAAATAGTGTATGATCTCACTAATTTGAAAGGATTAGAATAAGCAAACTCATAGAGTCAGAATCTAGAATATAAGTTACCGGAATGGGGTGAGGTTAGGAAATAGGAAGTTAAGGCTTAAAATATACAGGGTTCCTATTTGGAATGATGGGTATGTTTTGGTAATGGATGGTGGTGGTGGTAGCACAATATTGTGAACACAATTAACAGCATTGAAATATGGATCTGAATGAGATTAAAAGAGGAAATGTTAGATTGTATATATGGTAACAGAATATATATTTTTTAAATCCATGGAACTACACTACACAAACAATGAGCCCTAAATTAAACCATGGACTACAGTTAATAGTACAATTATAAAAATTGCTATTATCAATTGCAACAAATGTTCACACCAATGCAAGGTGTTGGTAGTGGGGTGGTATATGAAAATCCTGTATTTTATGCATGATTGCTTTTTAAAGCCACAACTTCTCTAATAAAGAAAAAAAAAAGACTCCCTTCAGGTATAAATATCCTCCTATCACCTTTCCTCCATCTTTCCCCTTAAGACTATACCTTGTGGAGCATGTCCAGTGAGATCCAAAAGTAATTTAGTTAATAATCAGCAAGAATTATTAACCCCATATGGGTTCAACATTGCAAAATAAAGAAAAAAGACCTGTGCTGAGGCATTTTAATCCTTCAGACAACTTTAATTTTGCTCTTGCTTTTGAAGAACTTTAAGGAACACTTTTCCTCCTTTTTCTTTCATAGGTAAAAGATTAGGCAGTGACTTTGGGCAAAAGTACATTAAATCTGCCAATATTCAATCTGCCAATATTAAATTATTTCACATATTATGAAACAAAAATCAGCATGGTTCTATTTGTTCTGTGATAGTGTAAAAATCACAATTTAACATAAAAATAATAATGAATAAAGTCTATTGTCCTCTCAAAGACAGAAACCATCCCAAGATATATATCCCATATACAATCATTTTTAACTTTGCTTGTACGGGTTCTTCAAATTTATGACAGCTCACAGAATCCCCTTACGGAAATGAGGAGATCCCAGACTAGTGAGTTTGACCTAGACCAGCCACCCCAGTTTGGGACCTTTCTCCCTGGTATTCAAGGGGTGTCATAATTCAGCTCATGCCATGGTGCCAGCACTGTGGGAAAGCTCAAAGATGGACAGGAGTACCTCTGGCATTCAAAGCTTCATGAGGATTGCATCAAGAATGGACCACATCTAACCCAAGGGCTCAGGAGGGAAGAATCAGAAACTTCAACAGAACTTGGAAACCTTGAGACTCTGGTCACAATGCAAAATGCAGGGCCACATAGAGTGAGAAGGTGTTTCTCAATTAAAGACAAGACAAGGTGTCTTCCTTGCGGCCAATCATAACATATTCTTTCAGAGATGCCCAGAGACACAATCAAACTTGGTGGTGGGTCTCTTCCAGAGACTGTGCTCAAGTTTTTCCTTTATTTGTAAGATTCTCATCAGATATTAATATCTGTGATCTTTATACTGTCAGAGAAAAAAGACATTCATGATACATGACACATGTCACAATGTACTATGTTGAATTCATGTAATATTATGATCTCGGTTCTTTTACATCTCTAACGTTTACCCCCCTTCCGCAAAAGTTTTTATTCTGGAACATAAGGGCCTTAGGTTAGGAATTGGCAGGGTGGCATGCTATGATATGTGAATACCGGGAAGGAGAGAGGGAGGGGTAGGATGGAGAGGAGCCATACAGGCCTACTTCAAGTGAGCTGTCATGAATTTGAAGAACCCATGCAAGCAAAGTTAAAAATGAAGAGTAGAGCTCCTGCTCTTCTGCCTGATACTATACTTGTAACCTGGAGTATATCTATCTTCAAGGACAAAATTGTCCTCTGCTACAATCCATTCATCTCAGAAGCCAAGAAAAGGCAGGTAATTTGCCCAGGTCACAGCAAATGAAGAGCAAAGCAAGGATGGACTATAAGGTGTGTGTGGTTCCCAGCTCCGGATTCTTTCTCCATGCTGGGCTGCCCTGGGAAGCTCAGACATTGATATCACCACGGGCACAAAACATAAAACATTTATTCTCAGGCCTTTAGCAGTGACTATTTTATACCTGAGCATAAACAATCTCTGCCCTGCCCACCCATGGGTTGTATAACCCAACCCCTCCTGCATCTTTTCTCTGCTGTCGCTCCACACGCCCACCCCTCTTCTGGGGCCCAGTGGACAAAGAGATTGAACTCTTTGGAGGCAGAGTGGCCATCCCATTTCTGTATTGTGACTTTTCCTAGAGGAATTGTATAACATTTTTATACACACACACACACACACACACACACACACACACTCCATCTGGAAAGTAACAATAAGAACCAAGGGAATGTGACTATTCAAAAAGCAGAGAATATGTTTTAGTTCACAGAGCATAGCTGATCTGGAAATAATCTGGTTTCGATATGCCTCCAGTGTAACCCTTCGAATATAAGACCCTTGCAGAACTCGCTATCTCTAATTTCTTTTGTTGCAATTTTCCAATAAAATCTGGCAGTGGCCCAAGTTCTCAGAAGACTAATAGGGCTGAGAATGTCCCTGATTTTCCTTCAAAACGAGAAATCATTTCAACGTGAGGAGCCCGGCCACAACTGGCACAATCCCCGTGGGTCTCTGGATTTCAGGAAAGGGACCCGGGCCTCTCTCTGGCCATCCCAGCAGCTCCCAGACTTATAATTATTCAGTCAGCAGCCCAGAATTGCGGCCTACTTAGTTTTCTCTAAAAGCACTTAAGGACAGTTTAATGAAAGGAAAGAGCAGCAAGAAAAGGGGAAAAATGCTTTTTTTAGGAGCAGAACAAAATATCATGTTTTCTTCTCTCTCTCTCTTTTTTCCCTTTTTGCAATATTTCTCCTCAGAGAAAATTATAGTCTTTAGGCCCAGCAATGTGTTCTGTATGTTTTGCTTATTACAGTGGTTAAATTGAGAACCATGGGTGATGGAGTATCATTATAACATTCCTGATACCCCTGATATATTTGTGCAAACATAGTTGTGGGCAACGCATGCACACTGACGAGCTGATAGTGTCTGGAGAAGTTTCTCCTTGTCTTTATGCATTGGCACGGCCTCTCGCTTCACCCTGGAACCCATAGTTTTGGGTCCTTTGTTGTTGTTGTTTTTTTTTTTTTTACCGTTTCTACCTCTTAAAACTTTATTTTTCTCTAACTTTTCTTCTTTTCCACCTCTGCCAAGCAGTGTCGAAACATTTCCATGGCAAAGAATTTGCAAAGGAAACGGTTCCAGTTAGAAATGCAGGAAAACAGAGGCTGCGACCACAGCATAGGATTTCTAGTCCCCGCCACTCCATACCCTTCGGTTTGTAGCCACGTCTTACTCCATCCTCTGTTCCTGGCAGTTGAAGACCGTGAAAAGGTCATTCTTCTATATGCAGGAGGCCTAAGGGCCAAAAAATAAAGTGAAATCACCACACTACTGGATTGCAATATTGGAGAGCATTGAGCCAAATACTAATGGGATGCAAAGGAAAGGCACACCTCCTTTCCTCCATGACCTGCACTAAAGAGTCTTAAAGTGTGTCAATGGAAGAAAAGCTAGAGAGTAATCTAGGGACTGAATAACACAGTGAACACAGAGTTGGATGAGAATTGTGGTTAATCACACAAATAAAAGAATGTCCTTCTCTGACCTAGAACAAATATACATCACTATTGCAAGGTGGTAAGAATGTGGAGAAGCATGGGAAAAATACAATTACTGTAACCTATCAACTACAGTCAACAGCAAATACTGTAATATTATTGCATCAATGCTGAAGATGTGCTGTGTTAATAATGGGGGGCATGGAGAAAATAGGCCCCCCATAGTTATAGACCATAGTTAGCAGTAATGGTCTGATGATATTATCTCATAATTTGTAACAAATGTCCCACAGCAATGTACCGTGCTGGTGGAGGGGTGTTGCATGGTAAATCCACACGTGTGCATGATTATTTTGTAAGTTCACAACTTCTCTAATAAAAATACATTTTTATAAAATATCCTTAAAATGCACTGAGAAGGAAGACACGAATTGCTGTAGACCAGGCAGGTCAAAAGTCACACGAGTGCAGAGAAATAAGGGCACTCCGAGGGCCGGAGAATTTTAGGAAGACTCCTCGGAGGCTCTGGGCCCTGACAGATGGATGGGGTCCTAAGAAGGCTGAGAGAAATCAGGGGAACTTTTCAAACAGAAGGCACAGTAAAACTGTGAATGCAGCCGCAGCCGAGGTCCTGTGGGCCAGTTCAACACAAGGGGTTGGACTCCCCATAAGAAAACTTTTTAAATGGGCATTCCTTAGATTCTGTTTTGACTAATTTGCCCACTTTGTTGGCCACTGGTGCTCTTAGTGCTAATTTCGTGAGTTGAGCCCTAAATATTTATTTATTTTTATTAGAGAAGTTGTAGGTTTACAGAAAAATTACACAGAAAATAGTTTCCATATACCCCCTATGATTACTACCTTGCATTCGTGTGCAACATTTGTTACAATTGATGAAAGGATATTATTATAATTGTACTGTTAACTTCAGTCCTTGGTTTACATTAGGGTTCACTGCTTGTGTTGTGTTGTACAGTCATACGGTTTTTGTTAAATTTTTATTCTAGTGACATATATACTACCTAATATTAAATGAACACTCTTCTTCAAGTGTTTTTTCTGTGTAGTCATTGGATTCTAACTTTTTGGGGACAATAAAACACTTTGGGATTCTGGCAAAATTTATGGAGTCTCTCCCCAGAAAGATTAACATAAACACAAAATTGTGCTTATAATTTCAGGAAGCCCCTGGAGCACTTTCATGAAGCTCAGCTTTAAATTTCTTGACTAAACTATCCTTGAAGACAGAGATTGAGTTTTATTCATCTTAGTGTCCCAATGCCCAGAACATAGTAGTTGGTCAATAAAGGTTGAGTGAATGATACAGGGATGAATTCTGTATTTCCCTCACTTTTTGGCCCCCAGAGACTTTCATCAACCTGCTCTGCTGGAGCAAAAGACACAAGTTACCTGCTGAATGCAGGTTACGCATGTAAAAGACTTTCTTAGGGCCTATTCACGGTGGTTTCTGCTCCTTTCCTGGTATCCTAACACTTCTCATTTTCATGAAGCCACCTTCTCACTATGATTTGCCCATCTTGTACCTTATCTCCTGTTGATTGGGATGTCTCTGGCATCTAAAACAGTAGCAACCAATTAAAGAAATCCATGTCAATATGCTAAAGGAAGAGAAATAGTCAAGTCTCTCATTCCTCTTGTACTCAAAACTTGGTAATAACACAAAAGATCACCAAGTTGGTTTTCAGAGTCATAATGGAGCATTGTCTGAAAAACCTTCCTTAGAGTCATCTGATTATGTCTCAGGGGAAGAGCTTTTTTGCTTATTATTTCATGTCAGTTAGAACCCAGACTCTATAAAGTTTGATGTTAACTTATAGAATGTTGATAGATTATATATACATTTTTCTAGAAGAGATGCAAATAATTTCTGTCTGAATAAAAAGATAACTTCAAAGGTTATGGTCTTATGGGCTTGTAGGACATTCATTAGCTTTATATTTAAATTTTCAATCTTATTTCAGCAATTCCTCTTTCTCTGATACATATACTTCAGTATCTTGTATTCTCTCATCAACTAGTTTTATCATCTTGCAGGTTTCCTGCTTAATGAGCTAAATAAATCTTTAAATAAATCTTTGACTAGTTGTATGGGAATTATGATTTTAAGTTTTTGAAAATTATCAGCTACATTTCAGCTATGGGCAGAGGTCAGTGCCTGGCATATTTTAACACTGAGAATGCAGTAGAGCTGCACTTGTTGACTCAAGGGTGCACAAGAATCACCTGGGCATCTTCTTAAAATGCAGATTCCAGCAAAGGTATCATACTAATGCAAAGTGTTAATAATAGGGGGTTATATGGGCACTCTATATTCTTTACGATTTTTCTGTAAACTTACAACTTCTCTAATAAAAAATATTTTTAAAATGTAGATTCTGATTTGATAGTTTCAAGGCAGGAGGGTGAGGCAACATAAAAGAAATGGAGTGATTCACACTCAACTGCGATTGCATTAGCTTTCAATACAATCAGAGGGAAAGCCAAGCTTCCCACTGCAAAGGGAAACATCCAATTTGGAGTGCTAGTCTCCAAGCAACACAGCCTCCACCCTCTCCTGACAGGGGTCCACACAGACTCTTCACTGAGGGTCCCTCAGGGCTGTCAAGTGCACGGGCAGTTCTCAGAGGCAGTGTTTTCTATGGCAATTGAGCTATTTGCACATCCTTAGGGCAGGGGAGAGGTGGGTCCCCTTTGTTTTCAGTGGGCACATTTCAACACTCTGGTGGCCCGCTCTGTTCCGATTCATGCTTTCTTATATCCTGGTGCACCGGTATTTTTTAATCATTTACATTTCTTGGAAACTCACAGATCTCTCAGACTCCAAGAAATACACAACTGGCTTAGCTCATGCCTACCCAGGCGTCTACCAAAACGGAGAGTCGTGTGTTCCCAGGGAAAATGGAGAGCTTAAGTTCTGACTCTCAAAGTCCTGCTCATGGACTGAACTGGACTGAGATGAGATAAAAGAAAGGAAGAAAGGAAGGGAGGGAGAGAGTAATGAATTGTCCCTAGAGCTATATTTTCTTATGAAAGAACTGTACTTTATTCTGAGAATTTGTTCTGCCTTTTTGGAGGTGGGTGGTAAGTGTCTTCATTGAAATGATATTGGTAGTAGATGAGAGGTATTTTAAATGTACTCATTCAATAAAATAAAAATGTGGTAATCCCATATTAGTCCTCCACTTGGGGGAAATTGTTCTACTCTGGAAAAGCCACAAGCCCCAGAACCACTGCCTTGAGCTCTCAGGCTAGAGATGAGCTGCCCTGGAATAGCTCAGTTCCCTCTTCCAGGAGTCTTGCAAACCAGCACTCCTGGGACTGGCAGTGTGGGAACAGGAACTTCCTGCCAAAAATGGAGAAGTCCCTTTCCTCCTCCAATCACCAGTCAAAGAAGAGACACTTGACAAAAGAGATAACAGAGAATCTTCTGCAGTAATAGAAAGAACGGTATAGTTTGAAGACAGGAATAAGTCCTGGTTCTGTCACATAAAAACCAGGTGAACTTTCGGTGTAATCCTTTGGAAGTTGAAAGACCTTCAGAGTTGCCAAAAGAATAAAATCAGTAACACATATGAAGATCTATGTAAAACGTAATATAAAAGAGTTGCGAAAATATAATCTATTATTACAACCCCTCCTGCCCTCCCACCACATTTCCACATACAAATGAAACATTGTGCGGTTGACAGCTAAAATTTCTGGCTTACTTGTGCCCACATTTGGGGGACAGTTAAGTGATCTTAAAGGAAGCAGTCTGATTTTCAATTACCCATTAGATTTTATCTACTGGGGTCTATCTGGGCAGCCAGGTAATTCTGATGTGCATCCAAGGTCAATAACCACTACTTTACAGAAATGAGCTAGGTAACTTACACTTTATCAAATGCTCCAACATAATCTCATTTAACTTTCAAAGAAACTGAGTATTAATGTTCTCAATACCCCGTGAACAAACAGGTTCAGGATATTAAATTACCACCCAAAGTCACACATCAGTAGGGGGCAAAGTCAGGATGCTAACCTAGTTCAGTATCATTCAAAAGCCCTGTTCTTTGCATATACTACCGTGTGCTATCTGAGAACCAACACTGAACTCTAAATCACTTTTCATGGGGGAAATTCTTTGGAAGGGGTGTTAAGGCTTCAGCCTGTCCTGCCTTTACTATTTGTCAACAGTGTAACTTCAGACAAGTCCCTTCTGATAGGTCCTGTTGGGTTCAAAAAAGAAAGGTAAAATCTTCTCAAATAGTTTCCATGGAAGTGATTACAAAAGACCAAAGCAAAATTCTTTGTCATCAAAAAAATTACAATGAATTTTTACTAATGAACTAACTCACCATTAGCTGGTACAGTGCTATTGTTGTAATAACTGAACTATAAATGAAATGTCATTATATTTTTTCTTTGTAGGGCAAGTAAATTGAACTGTTCATATCTGAAGGGTTAAATCAAATATTTTTGTACTATTTATGTTGAACGTTAGCTAACTCCTTGGACTAATATTGGACATTATCCCATCAGTATACGTTAGACGAAATATATGCATCTGTTCCCAATGCTCAGCATCTAATTGGGGGAGTGGAACTATAATATAATAAAGAGAATGTATATAGGAGGAAAACTGAACTCCCAAATGCTTTATATTACAACATGATGCCCTCCACTTTATTTAATCAAGTCCTTTCTTATAACTCAGTTAAAATGGGGAAGAGAAATGGGGTAAAGTAATACTAAAATTTATTCCTAATTTTAACTCTGAAGTATGCAATAATCACAGTGATTTGGTGAAATAGTTTGAAGTTTCCAAAGCAAAAAAGACTAGCTCTGTGTTTTTCCCATATGGCCTCTCTTCAATAAGATAATTACAGAAACTTTGCCTTAATCATTTTAATATTCTAACTCAGGAAAATTAAGATGTTGGTAGCATCAATCTGTGTGCTGTAGAAATGTGCATGAACCAAATCGTGGTGGATCTGAACAGCAAGGGTCAGTACCAGAAGGTTTACTGGAGTTCTCAGAAACTTAAAAGACAAAAACAAATGAGATGATCCAAGTTTTCCTGTCATATCCATTGAGATGGGCCATGTGTATACATAAAGTGCCATATATCTGCCTCTGTATGTCAGCATGTATTTGACTTAAAAAGGGAGGAAGAAGCAAATAAGTAAAATCTGTGTGCCTAGAAAATCCTTGACCTTGCTCATCCCAGAAGCTGTGTTTTCCTTCTTCAAAACCCTTCTACCCCAAAGTCAACAAAAGATGCTGGGAGCTAATAATGGCAGCTTCACATAACACACCTTGGCTGTGGTAGAAGCCACATGCTCCTCGATACAGGAAACATCCAACTTAAGGAAGAGCTGCTAGAGCAGGGGTCTGCAAACCAGTGTTAGGTGCATGTTTGTACATACGTGTATGTAATTGAAACAAAGATTTTCTTTCTTGCTTTTTCCATGCTGGTCATCAAAACCCATTACACTGATTCTGTGGCCTGATAAGGGAGTGGGACTCAGTTGAAAAAGATTGCCTTAAAAATCTAAATGAATAAGTTATTAGAAGTGAATCCATGGGAAGCGGATGTGGCTCAAGTGATTGGGCTCCCATCTACCATATAGAAGGTCCAGGGTTCGATTCCCGGGGCCTCCCGGTGAAAAGCAAGCTGGCCCATGCAGAGTGCTGGCCCATGCAGGAGTGCTGGCCCACGTGGAGAGCTGGTGCAGCAAGACGATACAACAAAAGGAGACAGAAAAGACAATGAGAGATGCAGCAAATCAGGGAGTTAAGGTGGCACAAGAGATTGAGCAGCCTCTCTCCACTCCAGGAGGTCCCAGGATTGGTTCCAGGTGCCGCCTAAAGAGAAGACAAGCAGACACAGAAGAACACACAGAGAGCAGACAGTGAGCCCAAAACAAGGGGGGAGGGGGAATAAATAAATCTTAAAAAAAAAAAAGTGAATCCATTGCCATATGGAGGAGGCTTCACCATGCTACCTCACTACGTGGTGGGGTGCAAAGAGCACGGATTACAGAGCTAGGTTGACCTACATTTGAATCCTGAGTCCACCATTTTTGGCCTGTGTGATCCTGAATATAATATTTAACTTTCCCAAGTCTCCCTTTCTTTATCTATCAGTCTTGGGGAAATGGTACCAACTTCACAGGATTGTGGTGGGGGTGAAAGGAGGGCACCTGTGTTAAAGGCCTAGCTCCAATCCTGGCATGTAACCGGCTGCAGCGGATGGCAGTTCCCTCCGTTTCACCACGTATCACGTAGGAGACCCCCGCAGCTCGCTGGCAGAGAGCAGCTGGCGAGGAGACGCTCAGAGGAAAGCCTCTGTAATTAATGTCATATCCACTCAATTTCAGGTCTAGACAATATTTTTCTAAAACAATTGCTTCTGAGGGCCAGAAACAAAAACAGAACAATGTCAGTCATCAGAACTCCGAAAGGGGGGGATAAATACTGCCTGACGGGTCCATTCTAACTTTGATCCAAAATTCTGCATTCCTCTGGGAGGCTTGTAGTAAATGATTTCCACACTTCTCCAGGGCTGTTGGTCCTTACTGTACACTGCCCCGTGTCTCAGGACGAAAGACAGGAATGCTGGGAGAAGAGGCTTTAAGACTCTCCTTTGAAGGTTCCAGGAGGCCTTCGGACTTAGGTTAGCAGGCGCGAACCGCTCTCAGGAATCACTGTGCAATGGGAATAATGAAAGCTTTGGGCAGGCCAACATCCCTCCCCAACCAGTGTCCCAAGGGTCTGAAATCCCCACCCAGCTCCCGCTTAGAGTGAACCCTGAGGGCAACGCTCTGTGTTCTGGAGCAGCAGAGGAGAAAGGGAATCGGGAATCTCCAGTTGGCCTGGTATTGGTCCTGTTGAAGAGGGTCTCTACTCTTCCTCGGCCCCCTCTACTCCACCCCATCCCTGTTCTTCTCAGCTGGTTAGGAGCATGGACAGGGAAAGGTGCTGGCCACCAACGTGTCATGACTTTGGAAAGGTGGGTGGGGGCACTTGGGGGGATTCTAAGTAAATGGCGCCCCCTGGAAATGGGCAAAGTTGTAGCCCAGGGGCTGGCCATTTAACTCTCCAGTCCAGAGAAGTTTCTTCACATTCCCCGTCCATGGAATGAAAATGATGAAACAAAGTTTCAAAGTTTCTAGTTTCAAATGATTGAAACTAGAAACAAAGAGAAACGCAGAGAGGCTGACGAGAGAAGCCCTATAGACAGAGTCAGAGGGACACACACGCCAAGAGAGGGAGAAGAAGGAGGTGAAGAGGCTGAGGGCCTTTGTTACAGTCCACGGGACTAAACCAAAGGCTATTTAGTGCATAGCATTCAGCAAAGAGCTGGCAGATGTTCCCGTGAAATCAGGGCACTGCCGGGAGACGGACCACCCAGCACTCAGGCTCCGACACCAGATCCCAGCTTTTTTGTCACCAGAAGGAGCTTTCCTGGAGAGCAGGGGCCCTGAGAGTCGTTTCTGTCTGTCCCACCACTTTAGATTCCCCTATCCCAATGAAGACAAGCCTGCTCTCTTCCAAAAAGAAAACCTGCATCTTTTGCCCCCTCTCTTGCCCTAACCCCTATTTAGTAACTAGTGATATTCAGTGTAATGCTATTCACAGCAAGTAGGAGGGGTTCTACCCAAAGTGGCAGCTACCTCCCTGGCACTCTCACCCACCAGGCACCCAGCACCCCATTTTAAAAATCTCCCTCCAGCCTCCAAAGTTAGGTTTTCCTCCTTCAATATGTCCTCCAACCCACTCAAAACCTCCCTTCTCTTGTGGAAATATACTCAGCAAGCACAAGAGAAAGCTGCTTGAACTGAATTATACTCAAATGTGAAGGATTGCTGAGCCTTCTTCAATCCTCTCAGTAGCATTTACATTGTAAAAGAGGAACTTAAACCAAACACAAACCAACAGAAAACCATGATGAATCTCTAATTTGTAGGAAGGGTGGCTAAGGCGGGTGAAGAACTTCAGGAAGTGTGGGAGAGTTTGGAAGGCTGAGCCGGTGGTCTTGCAGTGCTCCTTACATCACACCATGAGGACTACCTACCTAACTCTATCTAGGGCTAACGCTGCTTCCTTTTGAAGGAAGCCACACATATCCTTGTATCAGACACCTGATACTTCTGTCTTCTGCCAGAACACCTACCAAAAGAGTCAGGTGATCCAAGTCAGTGGTTCTTAAAAATATGGGCCCGAGATCAGCAGCAGCAGCAGTACCTAGGAACTTGGTAGAAATGCAAATTCTTGGGCCCCTCCCCAGGCCCAGTGAATCTGAAGCTCTGAGTGTGGGGCCAGCAAGCTGTGGTTCCACAGCCCTGCAGGTGAGGCTGATGCACATTAAAGATCAAAAAACATCTGATCAGGGTATCCTGAACTGACTGTCTCCCTCCTCCATCAACTAGCTTGAAACTTTGAGCAACAAACTTATTTCTGTGAGCCTCGGTTTCCGAAATTATAAACTAATTTAATCAGTAGCCTGTAGTAAACTGATTTCATTAGGTGCTCTGTGAAAAAATTATTTTCTTGTCAAATAATTTTGGGAAATCTCTTCTTAAATGTCCATGATACATATTAGCTTATGAAAGACTCCAAAATGTCCCATCATGAAAAAAGAAACCTGTGTCTAACCTTGTGCTTGCCACTCATTTTTGAATGTGGACTCTCTTTCTTAGTCACATCCAAACTAACATCTGAAAATTGAGGGTTTCAGTGATCACTAGACCTTCTGCTGACCGTAACATCTCTCAGGTTCATGCCCTACTGCTCCACAGTGACTGGCTCTCTCTGCTGTGACCCGTATCTGCTACAACATAGGTAAAACCTGCTCCAATGAGCAAGCACTTAGCTCACACAGGGCGCCTGCCCTACACCAGTGATTTACATGCATCCACTGATTTTTTAGTGTCAGGTAAACTATTCTCACCCTTCCCTACCACCTAGAGAAAATCCATAAGATGGAGGAGGGGCATTAAACAGTTCTGAGGGTGAGAGGTGAGAGGTGTGGGAAACAGCAGGAGAGGTGAGGAAGAAATATGGGAAGAGTTGGGGGTGGGATGGGACTAAAGCTCTTGCAGAGAATAGCAGGACCACAGGCTAAGCCAATGACAGCCCTCGGCCATCTGCAGAAATTGCCGTTATCACTTCACAGTTTCTCATTTCTTAAACCCCTGCCTGTTTTCAAAGGGCAGAGAAGATGTATCACATGCATGGAACACACTGATCTCTGAAAGCAGATGATGCCAAGAGAAATAATAATTTTACTAACTAACCATTAGTAGGGCAATTTACAGAGCATTTCTGCACACATTATACCTGAATCTTTACAGCAACAAAGCTGTAAAGTAAGAATTACATATGTTCCTATTTTGCAGATAAGAAAACTGAGGCTCAGTTGGGATTTTTTTTCCCAAAGTCTAATTGCCAGTCACTGGAGGTGACGGGATTGACTGCAAGGGCTCTTCCACCCCACCCCTACTCCCCCAGGTGACAGTCATCTCCAAGCACGCATATGCTACTCTTCTAAATCATTTTTCACCAGAAAGCCATCATTTGTTTGTGCAATGTTGAATTAACTTCACATCCACCCCACTTCAGCCCTGACAACAGACAGAAACTTTCCCTAGGTAGTGTAATGATTAAGATCATGGTTTCTAGAATCTGTTGCCTGGGAGTGAATCATTGTATGATTTTGGACATAATTGTGTCAAGATTTTAGCACAGTGCCTGGCATAGCAAGCAGTCCAGGAGTGCTGGCCACGCCTCCATCTTAGCTGAATTCTGGCACCAGGAGAGATAACAAGCCCAGGAGTGAAGAAAATCACCAACTACGCCAAGTCTAAGAACAAATAATGCAAAGAACACTGGGCATAAGGCTGAAAACTTTTGTTGGAATCTTCACTTTGCCATTTAATTCCAGGTGGCTTAAGCAAACAACTCCAGTGTTCAGTTTTCTCTTCTGGTTCTTGGGGGTTGTAATGCCTGACTTACTTCCCACACAAGCCTGTCCTGAAGGTTTAGTCAAGCAAGGCATCGCTTCTTGTAGCAAACTGTTGGTTGCCTGCCTCATAGCCAACCACTCCCACTTCTTGATACAGAATCCTGATTTTGTTCAGGTATCTACCTTTTTCCTCACAGTCATACATGTTAAGGATGGATTCTGACTGATCTAAGCTCATCCTTTAGAGGATGGATTCTGATTGGTCTAAGCTCACACAGATGACTCCATTCCCATGCCAGTGGTTGGTGGAATTAAGGGCATGTGATGCAATTCTGACCACTTAGATGTGAGGGGAAGTCCTGGAGAGGGAGGGGCTTTCAGGGAAAGGATTCCTTACTTTGAGAAAGAGGCATAAGGAAGATATGGTTTCTTCTTCTCATAGATATCATTGTATCTGTATATGATACCGGCTCGGCTGTTGCAGACATCTTGCTATCATAATAAGAAGCATTGGCGAATAAAGCCAAACTCTCTGAGGATAACCTGGGTATTTGATGTCATTGAGCCATTTAATGAACCAACCCTGAATCTGCCTTTCCTCTGAATTTGCATATGAAATAATAAATGCATTTTTTGCACAAGGCATAGTGGAATCATGGTATTTTGTTGCTTACCATTGAGAGCAGCCTAATATACCCTAGGTAATATATGTACTGTAAAGTACTGTACCAATATAAGGAGCTCTTATTTGTATTAAGTGCTCCAAACTCTCTGCCTCCTTAAGCAGGAGAATATTAACAAATGACCAGGAAAAGCCAGAGTGGGTTGTTTCACTCAGATGACAGAACATAGATTAGTGTTGGGGAATAGAATCCAGGCACAAAACTAGACCTCAATGACCTTCATAGTTTGTTTTCCTTTAATGATGTTCAGAACTATGCCCTCCCTCATTTTTTTGATGTTCAACAAATGATGAGTGTCCTAAAGAAATAAACAACATAAAGGAGCAAATTCTGTCACTTTACCAGATTCATGTGTACTCTCCTTTGCCATCTGGATTTCTAAAGCTCACATCTCCTGAGCATCAGAACATGGGCAAATCAACTGCGTGAAATAATCTGGAAGTCACAAGTCCATTGCTTCTATTTTTTTTTTTTTTTTTAAGTGAAATGGAGAGGTCCTGGCTGAACGAAGTGTTCCTTTTACTAAATAGAAGGCTTTATTTGGCCAGACCAGATATGACCTAATGACAGAGATTCAATTGCATCTGAAAGGAAGATAAATTAAAATATAAGTAGCAAAATTGCATAGTCTTACTAAACTGAACATGTGACAGGATTTTCTTTTTCTAACAACTATTCACTCTCAGTGTAATTTCTGGTTTGATGGCAAATGGTAAATGTCTTCAAAATTATTTAAAATATTGTGGGATTGTGTTTGCTTTAAATTTTGGATTGGGAAGGCAGGCAACTATTCCTGGTAAAGCATCAGGATACTTTCACAAGGTCAATGTCTTGACTGGACTTGTTACTCACAGTAATGATGAAACTCAAATTAGTTTTTGGCACATAGTAAATGCTCCGTAATTTTTTTTTTTTTTTTTTTTTTTTAATAATTGAAGGACAATATCCTACTTATCCCAAGCAGGAGATTCTCAGGGTCACCTAAAGGTGGCAGTTTAATTTTATATGGAGAAATTTTATATGTAAATTTTAATAAATTACTCGTTTTTAATTTTATATTCTTTGGAAATCCTTTTCAAAAATGTATGACAGCAGTAACTGATGCCCATGATGAGCCACTGGGATTCATGCCCTCTAAACACTTTATTGTAAAGAGTATGTGAAGTGGAGACCACTGAACCAAGACTCTATTCCTGGCTTCTCCACTTATTAGCCACATGCATGCCATAAGCAAGTGATTCCATGTCTTTATGTCCTAGTTTCTTTATTGGCCAAGTGGATGATAATAGTCCCTCCTTCATAATGTGGTTGCGAGGATTGAATGAGATAATGCACGGAAAGTGCTGCCCAGGAGTCTGGCATATTAGTCCTTGTCTGAATCACCCCAAATTAAATACATGCATACATATAAGTAAGTTGTGTGAAGCATAACTTTCAAATCAAATCTATGATACTGTAGCCTTATTCAGTATGACCAATTCATGGAGGATACAAATGGGAAGCCAGCTAACCAGGATCTTTGATTAACCAAGGTTGCTTCTATTATTATTATGCTTACCTTATTATGCCATTATAACGTGTTTGCAAATTTCTCTTATAGCTAGAGAGTGAGAGTCATGGGACATAAATAATATTCATCTTTTTATCTCCAATAAATAGCTCAGTGTTGAGCACATAGTAAGCACTTAATAAACATTTGTAAAATGAGCGCATAAGTAAGTGAGTAAGGAATTTTGCCCTGGGCCAGACCCGTTTTCTGTCAAATAGAAAATGATTGACAGGATGCATTGGCAGATACTAAGACAAATCAGGATGAAGCCACTACAGAGAACCTTCTCTGAAAGCTAAAAACTGTAGTCTCCCATTGCTGGTTCTGTTGCCAGATGAAAACCACAACGTGTGGCAATTTACATTGTGTTCTTCTAACATCAAGAGATTCAAGACAGTCTGGCTCCTGCCATCTTATGAACAATTCTGCCCCAGCACACTGGCTACTGTTCTCTCTACTGAATTGCAACTTTTTTTGCCCTGGGTATCGATAAACAGCTGCAGAGTCAAATTAGTAATGTTTACTGTCAAATTAAGACGGAAACCGATCCTTTCTGTTCTTTGTTTACAGCGCCTGTACTGCTTGTCCCAAACCTCCAGAGTAACTAAATGCGAGCGGATGGCTTCTGACGGTGGATGCGATCCCAGATCAAACAGAAGGCAGATTTTGTTTGTCTTCTAAAATAAACTATCTTTTCAGGTTCATGGGCTCAGAATAACAGCTATCATGTTTCGCCAGCTGTTTTTTATTCCTTTGCTAATTTTATAGCTTGGTGTTTTAGAAGGAGGGCTCTGTCTTTGTTTCATTCCTATGCTGCTGGTTCAGTGCCAGGGGAACAGAATATTCATAGAAGTTTAGGAAGCCCAGAGAGAGGATAGTGTGTTTGTGATTTGGATGCATGGGTAATAATGTTCTGAAAACTCATCACGAAATAAGCAATGTTTATTGTCAAATTCTAAATACTGTAGCAATCTCTAAATAATAACGTCTTTAAAATCCTGATCCAATTGCCTAACAAACTTATTTTCCTTCCACAGTCGTGATCATTTGCATATACAATAGTCAGCCTTTTTATATAGTCCTCTAAGTCCTTAAAATGTTGAACAAGACCGAGAGCTGTAGCATCCCACTTGGTAATCATCTGTAGATTGACAGGTTTCTACCAGTCATCACTTTGGGGGCATGGAGGCACAGCCTGCTTTAAAACCAGCCAAATTCGTTATCCCTCAGTGCACACGTTCCCATTTTGTTCCGTCTGTTAGGAAGAAGAACCTTGCAAATTGCTTTCTTGAAATCCAGACACGGTACTCCTATTGCATTTTCTGGATGAGTCTAAATAACTTTCACAACAAAGGGCATGATACTGTGCTGACATGAAGAATTTCAGGGAACCCATGCTGGCTCCTGGTGATTGCTGCTTCTTTATTTAGAGCTCTCAAACTAAATTTTTTCAATAACTTGCACTAGGAGCTTACCCACAGACCCATCATGTTGACTGTTCTGCAGCTGGGAGATCTTGTCTTCTGGCCCTTTTTGAGAATAAGATCGATATTTGCCCAACTCATTTCTCATTTCCACAAAAAGTAATTTCACATACACAATATAATTTAGTCTTCATGATGACTTTATAAGGAAAGTACCATATCCCTACTTTTTAGTAGGCACTTAGAGAAGTTAAGTCCTAGAACAAGATTTGGAACCTGTTTACCGTCCCTAGCCTAGACTCTCCGGCAATTGTCTTGCCTTCCCTACCTGGAATTCAAAGCCTGGGCCCAGCTTCTCAGGCACATCTGATGCCACCCTACCCTTTCAATTCAAATTTCCACTCTTCTTCCACTTGAAACTCCAGCCACACTAGTCTTCTCCCTGACCCTCAACACATCTTGTGCAATCCTGTTGATGCCTTTCCCCAGTCTCACCACACACTCAGGTTCCACATCATTCACAGTCCAGTTAAAATATCCCAGCTTCCATGAATCCTCTTCTCACGAATGCACATGTGTGTTCACCCACTGTAAATGCACACACAGAACTATTGCAATCACAGGCCAGTCATTGGGTTGCGAATAGAAAGAGCACACTATTGGGGGGCCCTTGGACCTTAGAGTCTGTAATTCCAGCCCTGCTGACACTGAGCTCAAAACCCCAATTGAGTAGAACACTTAGAGGGTCCCTGGGCTGGGGCAGACCATCTAGGAATAACCAGGCTGAGCAGAGGCAGGGCCCTAAACGCTCTGCATTGCTTTCCTTCCCTCATTGTTGCTACACCTGGGGATGCAGACCCTACTTATCATGTAGCTTAGTGTGGTCAGAAACAGGAGATAACATCAAATCCACACAGTTCCTGAAAGAGTAACAACTTCCCTGCCAGATATAAGTGGGAAATTGCAGCTGAAACCCTTGCTATTAAGACAGTATGCTGGTGGTATCCTCAATCTTTTAGAAGCTGGAGCTTCTTGCCCAATCCACCATTAATGCCATCACTACTTAAATGAGAAAATATTGGCCACCTACCATTGAAAAACACTAAGGAGAATAAAAAGAAGGAAAAGAAATGATCCCTGAAGTCCAGAGTTTATAATTTCGTGTGAAAGATAACCTCCAGGATCAAGGCATACTACATAAAGGGTCTTATCAAGCACATAAAAACAAATTAAATACTCCAAAGTTCAGAAGAAGGGGAGATCTACACACTGCTTTTAGAGACAACTGGAACTTAAAGAATGGGAAGGAGTTTTAGAAGTAAAGATGGTGGGGAACATACATGTGAAGGTGGAAGTTGCAAGATGAGTGCAGGCACTGATGGTGGCTCTAGGCTTTGGCACAGATTCCAGGCATATCATGGGAAATAGCAAAGGTAATCCTGAAGACAACTTTGAGCAATAGGCAAATGACTTGTACTCTTTTAGATAGGTGACAGAGAACAATTGAAGGTGTTTAAGCAGAAGAATCACAGGATTAACACAATGAGTAGGAAGGTCAATCTGGATATTCTATGTGAAATGGAATGGTGTGGAAAGAACTACACTCACCACGTGCCCTGACCATCAGTACTGTAAATCCTTCTGAATAGCCTGTGAATCTTCTCACCTCTCCATGTTTACCTATGCTCATTGCAAAATATAAAGGAAGCTTGGAGTGGGGTTCCAACATCTTTTTCTTACTTGGTATTTTCCTTTTTTAAAGAACACTATGCCATGCTAGTTCTGCTTATGAAAATTTTATCCACAGTTGTGTCAGGGAAGCTCTGAAGACTGGAGGCAACTTCAAGCTGAGAACCTGATTCTTCATCATCATCATCACCACTAATATCTCTTGTGCACCCATTCTCCACTATTTACTAGCTGTAGAATCATGCAATCCTTATAATAGCGTAAGCTAGAGAAAAGTGGCTGTCCTTTACACTCAAACAGCACAATGCTTTGCTTCTAGATTCTGTTTGGTGTATGCATAGTCCAGAAGAGAATTTCCAACCTATATCCTGAGAACTAGCCCAGGGCTTAAGCTGGGTATTATCTGGGGTCCTGGTTTGTTTCTATCTTTGGATCTGATCAATATTCAGATGTGGATTTCTTTCTTTCAACCATTCTTTAAATATTCATTGAGCATCTGCTGTGTCCAACATTTTGTTAAACCAGAGAGACTATTTCTTACTCTAATGGATAATTTTTGCTGGGACACCAGAAGGTAGAAACTTTTCTCCCCAAACTTATGAAAATGGGGAAACCTGAGTATAAAACTTAATTCAGATGCTAATTGTTTGGGGATCTTGGCCAAGCCTCTAACCTCTCTGAACCTTGTTTTTTGTTGTTGGTGGTGGTGGGGTTTTTTTTGTTTGTTTTTGTGTTTTTGTGGATAGAAAGAGACAATTTACTGATAGTGTCTCAGCTGTCAGTCAGAGTCTATGATTTCCAGAGTTTCAATAACTGAAGCTGTGCTGCAATCTTATGCCTTCTCCGCCCTTTCCAGTTAAAGCTAATTGAAGTCATTCTCATCTAGACATAGTCATGTCCCCAGAGGGCCTGATAGCTCCAGTCTGGCTGTTTGCTCAGTGTCACTCTGAATCTAAACTTGTTCCATTTTAACTTGACATTGTTTCTCTGTTTACTTTACCTAATAAGTGAATCATTTACTCCATAAAAAGCTCATTAGCAGAGGAGTGGGATTCAAGAAAGGGTGATGCTGGTCATTCTTCCTGGCCCCCTCCATTAGCTCAAGTATTGGGTGAGAGGTGATGTCAATTCCTGAGACTGAGTTCAGAAAATGAGGATAAACAAAATTACTGTTCTCCTCTCATTAGAAGAGACCATGCCAATGGAGCTATGCTGGATTCTTCAGAAAAGGGAACCCAGGAACTCAATATCAATTTCATTATATAGATACCACAAAGACTCTTTGAATTTAGGAATCTGTCGACCCACAGCTTGCCATTAAATTGGAAACAGGATTAGGTAAGGCAGTTGCGAATCTCAAAGCATTTGAGCTGTCATTTGTTTTCACTCTCCTTCCGATGTGAGCTGGCGACGTCTTTTGTTCCATGATATTTGGCGTGTGCCAACCTCAAAGCCATTTTGATTTTTTCTATTCATCTGTGGTTTCAGCCATACATTAGAGCTTTACCTTTTTCCTTTATTTCCCAAAATAAAGAATTTTATAAAAGGCCCAAAAAATTGTTGGGAAGATTGGAATTCTTCAAATAGGAAGCAGGAAAAAGTATGAAGCATGTGAAGAAGTTACTTAACACCTTGGGCCAGCTGTTATGCTCTCTGAGCCTGTCTCCTTTAGAAAACGGAGATGGTGATACTTCACTGAGATACCATATGCATACAGTGCTCTGGCATTCATAGATTGTCTCATTTGTCCAACAGTTGTGGAGCACCTACTGTGTTCCACACAGAAACATGAGAACACAGACCTAGCCTCCCTATTGAAACATACTCAAGAATTTCTTTCTGTAACTCGTGTTAATGTTTCATAATCACTTCTTTTGAGTAGTAACCCTGTCTCTTTTATCTGTTTTACCCCTAGCTAAAATTTCAATGTGGAGAAAACCTCTTCTCTCTATGGCCTCCTCTCAACTCTCTTCTCCACAAATCTTTTCTTGAGCCCAGGAAATCAGACTGGGAAAATGTGACTGAAGGAAAGCATGGATGGCTTTTGAATGATTTGGTCCCCAGTAAAAACTCAAAAAGATTAAGTTAATTCAGTCCCACAAACATCTAGTGAAACGGAGAAGTGTTGTGTGGCAGCTGGCAAAGAGCTGGGTTCTGGTCCCCATTCCATCACTAATTGGCTCTCTGACACTGGCCAACTCCATTACCTCTCTGGGCCTCCTCCTCTGGAAAGGAGCATTGGAATAGATGGTCACTAACGATGCCCCAGCACTAACATTTTGTGATGCTAATGAGCTCAGGGAAGGAAACCAAAAACCAGCTCCTGCAAAAATGGAACAGCTTTGCCATTTCTATTCTTTATTTCACCACAATTACTGAAATTATTTGGAACACATTTTCATGTTGAGGTCTAATTAGAGAGTTTTCTGATTTTATTATTTTGTTGTTGTTGTTGCCATTTGAATCCCAGTTATTGTGTTCATTTCCTTGAGGTGGAAACTTTTTAGTGCTGAGTGAATTTTTATGAGTGTATTTTAAGGAGAGATTTAGATGCAGTTCCTCTGCCTCAGTATAGAGTTCCCTGAAGTTTACAGGAAAAAAATTATGTAGTCACTTTGAATTTAGGTCAAACCAAATTTTAATATCCAAAGAATTTAATCAGAAGGCTGGAGTCTACATTTCGGTATTAAGATACCAGGTTTGGCATGTGTTCTATTTCTTTATGAGGGACCCTACCCATCTCAAGGCCAACACAGTACATATTAGTATTCAAGACCTCAGGAAATTTCATTTTGGTTCAAATTTAACTCTATATAGCCTAGCATTTGTTAGATAAAGGAATCTCAGCTTCACATGCAGTTTCCTAGAACACATTAGATTCATTTCCCCATTTAGGATTATCCCAGAGTTATCAAATTGTTCAACACATTCCTAAATCAGATATGATAACATCTCACCAATTCTGACCTCACTAATTTAGAATATATGTACATTGGGTTACTTAGGCAAATCTGAGCAAATTAGTAGTTTAAATGACCATTTTAGGAATGTTTAATGTTCTTAAGAAGGCATTGTTTAAGTGCATTAACAAATATCAGTTGTGTTTTTTAAAAGTGCTAAATACAAATGATCCTGTTAGTCTCCTAAGTTGACACAGAAGCCCATCTTTGCCCAGTATGATTTTAGCCATTATTTGTGATACTGTATTTGAAATTATTTTTGAAACACCCTACAATTCTTGCTTTCCCCCTTTTGGGTCTACTAGTGCCTCAACTTAATAGAAATCAGTAATATGGATGCTATATAATATACCACATTTGAAAATGTGATATGTTGGATCACTGTGTAAAATTTGCTTTATGTGACTCACCCCAGAGTAATGATGAAAACTTTTGCAGCGCAAAAATATTTGCGATGAGTTTGGGTAAACAGAAAAGGAAAGAACTTCACCAAAGAATTAATCCAATCATTTATTATGAGGCAAATGAGGCCCACTGATTTGCCTATGGTTCCCCCAACTTAGCAAGAATTAGAAAGAATGCCCTTTGACTCTTGGCTCAGGCTGTTGAAACTACGCTGGTCTTTTTTCATGAAAGGAGCAGACTTACTCCAGGTGCATCTTGCTCTTCCGTAAAGGGTCTTATGCTAACCCAGTTCCTTAACTTTGCACAGTCACCGAATCATTTGTTTAAGATACATTGAGAGCCCACCCACAAAATTGTCCAATTTCCCTCAAAACCATGTACACAGCCTCCAGCACTTATTTTTGTTCCAAAGCATCTGACTCAGTGGTAGCCCCATATAGACACAATTACTATGGGGGTGAGGGATATTTATACTTTGCCACATTATCTCGCCTGACTCTTCTGCCTATTTACGCCTCCTATCCGTTGGTAAGCCAAGGGCAAGTGGGTATTTTAGGGAAAATATCCTGGGAGATCACGAAAGCAACCTGAATTTCCTTCAAGTTGAGCTTCAGAGCCACAGGCCACAGTAACCCGATCCTTGAAATGTTCGCCACTGATCCTGGCAGCTGCTTTCTTTCTGGTTTGTGATTTTCAATAAGATCCCAAACAACCAAAGGGGGGTAAAAAAAAAAAAAAGAGGGGAGAGTGAGAGAAATCTCTAACCTCCCCAAACCAGCCATTTATCACAGTCATTCACACACCGACCTCAAGGGAGGTCACCACTACTTAGAAATTGGCAACGGTGCTGTGGTGAGCACCAAAAGGCATTTTTGGCCTAACAAACCAATTAGCCAATGATCATATCCACTTCCTTGCTCCTTCCTGAATTTCTTAAACATGTGTTTCTTGGAATCCAACTCTTTTGCCGCATAGACCCAAGCAACAAATCATCAACCCCAAAGAGCCAACACTCCACAACAAACCACTAGCATATGTTGCAACTGCCAGAAGGGAGCGATAAGCCAAACTACCAAATTTGGTTAAAAAAAAAAGAAAGAAAGAAAAAAAAAAACAAAACACTTGTTTGTACTGGCTGAGTTATATATTCCAAAGTGCAGCAATGGTACTTAATTTATTTGCAAAATGTTCTGAGATCTGTTACAGTGCACAGGAAGCTTGGTGAGGGGAAAGCAATCATCAGGGGCAGGCTGGCTGGGTCCCAGGGAAGCAGTAGCTTGAAGAAGTTACCACAGTCGACACACTCATCCTCAGCCTGGCAGGCCAAGCAGGTAGGTTTAGTTGACATAGACTAAAGACCAGTTTCACAGGGACTGGTTTTTGATAACCAAACACATAAGGGGCTGATGTATAAACCAGAGGCCAGTCTATTAAGTAACAGTGGGGCTGAGCCTCATCAGGAGCTGGCACACTCTCTCCCAGCCAATTTTCTGTCTGGAATACTCTTCTCTAGGCACCTGGGAAACCATCTAAGGATCTGAAAGCAACTAGCCAGAGAACATTGACTCAACAAGGTAGAAAAATGGCCTTGAAGGACCTTTCATCCCAGGTAAAATATCTCCCTTCTCTGAACAAACCTGGATGACCCTGGACACCTCTGTCTTTCTACAATTCGAAGCTGCCTGCTTCCTTTCTTTTCTCATTTTTTTCCTGAAGTTCCTGGATCCTGTAAGCAGTGATGCCAGGATTTGAAGCTTACCTGTAAGATGAGAATAATAACATACTTTCTTCCAAGCTAAGTATGTGGGTTAAGTGTACGTGCTTAGTATCGTTCCTGGCACACAGGAAGGGCTTGCTAAATGTCAGCCATTTATTATTTTTACTCTCATACTCCCCATTTGGGAGTCATCCTGCAGCACAGAGCTGTGGGTCAACCCAGCATACTTATGATCGGAGAAAAGAAAGCACCGCTTTCAGCAGGTGTCAGCAGTGGATAGCACTGTGGCCTCAGTAGCCCCAGAGCACACTGACAGCAACTGGAGGGATTTGGCAGCCTGCTCTTCCACAGTAGAGAAAGAAATTGATAAATGTCACGAGGGAGGTTGAGAGCAGTGCACATGTGCACACAGATAGCACCATCTGGAGACTCTTGGGAAAACTGGAGGAGGAGCCTTGGAAGGATGGCTGGGGTCCTTGTGGTCCTAAATGGGACCAGAGCTGGAGAACTCAGCTTTGCAGAATTGTGTCTCTCCTTCCTGGCTCATCCATGAGCCCTTTAGAGCCAGGGCCTCCCCTACCCAGCCAGTCCTACTCCTGTCTCCTGGCTTCCCCAGGACACATGGTGGCTTTCCTTCTCCCCTGCTTGCCTCATACCATCGGCCATACCCAAAACACCCTCCTTCTTTGCTCCTCCTCCACCCCACCCAGCCCTGATCCGCCAGCCCTCTCTCCACATTTCCCTTGGTCTCTCCTAATCAGTCCAGTCCTCTCACCACTGACAATAACAGTAAGGACAGTCACCCACGCTGAACTCTACCAGCCAGATACCGTGTGAGCACTTTATTCAGTCATGCATTCATTCGACAAAAAAAGAGCAAGAAGCACCTGCCACATGCCAGGTGGACAGGTGGGGAGCAGAGGTGCAGTGGGGCACACAGCAGACAGGAAATCTGACCCCCGTGGGGCTCTACAGTGGGTCCCCACAGTGGCCCTGCAAGGAGGCTGTTCTATAGACAGGATAGCAGGCTCAGCAAGATAGAGTAACTTCTCCAAGGCCGCACAGCTGTGAGCAGCGGAGCCTCTTTAGACGGTCCTCGGCCGGATGCACACTTGCAAGTACCGCGACCCCCGGGTCAGACTCCTACAACACTTGTAGCCGGCATCATGTCAGACCTTAATCTCTTTCGAAGTTTTCTTATTGTTTGCTGTGTGTTTGGCCTTACTCCTTGGGATCATTTTATGTGGGAACCCACTCTTTTGTGCCAATATTTCCCACAGAAAGGGCACCATGCTGAGCCCAGAAATATTTGGGGGGTGAGGCAGGGCTCGCCTTATCATGGCTCTCAAGCGCCTGTCTCCATTTTTGCCCATAAATTCAGCAGCAGAGGAAGAGCCTGCAGGACTCCTGGATCCTGCAAAACCTCTAGGCTGTTGTTCTCTGGTCTCCAGTCCCCACCATCTTCTAATCCTCCTGTAGGTCTTCTAATGCCGGAGGAGTACTAGCCAATCCATTTGGTATCCAGTACCTTCAAAGTGTACCAGATACAGTTATCTGCTACAGGGAAGACATACCATGTATTCCAATGCTATATTAGAGTCTCCTAAATGAATAAAGAATAACAAGTCGCAAATCACATAGCACGATCCCAGGCCAGGCATTGTTCTAAGGCAGAGGCGGTCACAGTGTGGTCCTCAGCTGGACAGCATTGGCGTCACCTGAGAGCCTGTTAGGAATGCCTGTGGATATTCTGGAGTGGGGCCCAGCAATCTGTGCTCTAGCAAGCTCTCCAGGTGATTCTAATGCACACCAAAGTTTGAGAGCCACTGTTCTAAGGGCTTTCCATGTATTAACTCACTTTATTCTCATTTCAGCCCTATGAGGTAGGTTCTATCACTATTCCACTTTGTAGATGGGGAAACTGAGGCACAATTCAAACTGTTAAAAGTCACACAGTCAGTGAAGGGAGGGGCCAGGATTTGAACCTGGGCAGGTGTGCTGATGAGTCTATGGACTTGGCGTCTGTTTGTCAGCACTTCTGTTTAACCGCCCCTTCCTTTAGTGGCAGATGCTGGGAGTGCCACCTCTGCATGGCAATAGTACACTTAGAACATTTCATCCCTACCTCTCTTTCCTCAGGCCAAGAGAGAGGCTTAGTGAATCCTCAATGGAGGAAGTGAGGGCTTCACCCTGGGGAGTCTGGGGATCTCAGGGATGGTAACTGACTTACGCCTGGAAAAAGGTCTAGAAACAAGAGGATGATGGAGATGACAGTGGGGCAGAGCACGGGACAGGCTGTCCTGGGAGTTTGCTGGGGTGAGGACATGCTACTTTCCTGGAGATTATATGGACCTATGAACAATGGCTGGCTCCAAGGCAGGGAAGAACATTTTGACAAAGTATGTCTGAAGGTGGTGCTGTAGGGAAAAATTGAGTATTTTACATTCATCCTTTGCCAAGTCCAGATTACACAACAATGTACTTAGCTCAGTGCCTGACAATACACTTGCATAAATCCAGTGATGGGGGTCTCGGCCTGGAGCTGCCGAGGTCCCAGCTGTGGAAGGATAGCCCTAACTATGGAACCGTTTGATTGAAAGGGAAATGGCTGAGAGGGCAGAAAGCACATCCAGGAAACACCACCACAAGGCTCTTAGGCCCATCTGGAATTCTCCATCTGGGGCCCTTGGGGAGAGCCGCAGATGGCCACTGTGAAATGGTAGCACATTCCTGTGGCAGATACCATGCAATTTTCTTTAAAAGTATGCCTAAAGATTTTACTAACTTCAGGGGGTAGGAGAAAAGAGAGACAAACAGATAGAAAGCCAGAATAAAGATGTGAAACTGCCTGCAGTAAATTAAGCAGAGAGAGTATAAAGATCTTTTGTCTTTCCTTCTGTGCTGGTTCATCTTCTGGCCTCTAAGCGAAAGGAGTTAGCGTGTCCTGAGAACCCACAGCATGCCCTGGGCTTGCCATGTATCACCTGGCTCAAAACTCATCACCACCTGCAAGGCAGGTATCTTGTGCTCACTTTGCAGTAGATATAAGAGATGAAACTAGCTCTCAAGCTTCCTTCAGTTTGTCACCAAACTGAACTCTTGCTGTTATATCAAGTTAAATCTAGGAGTCTTGATTCTTTTGCCTGCAAAGCAAGTGGCCAGATGTAATAATAACTTATGGTTCTAAAAAATTAATCAGTGAATGTCTCCTTTATTCTGCCCTCATTCCTGAGCCTCATCCCTGCACTTTCTTCTCTGTTCTTATCATACTGGAACATGGGCTTGTCAAGTTAGTCAGTCAAGATGGGAATATTCATTTATCTATAAAGACATAAAAAGCATTGTTTGGTTGGGGAGGGAGGGGGGGTACTTAGTGCAGGTTCTCTGACCCCATCAAAAACCCGCCAGTAGCAATCCTCACCTGAACCGCAGGTCCCGTAGTCATTCATTGAAAGAATATTTATTAACTTCACACTTTTCAAAAGAAGCCCTTATGTTAACAGCTATAGACTGGGCCCACGTACTTACCTCACCTCCTCTCCAATCCCACTGAAACAACAGCAAGTAAACACAAAATGATGAATCCCTAATGGACAGCAAGTGGTCTCAGCAACAAATCAGAAAATCTCACAAATGCCTGGAACACAAAGCAGATGGGAGCCTACTGATGGGTAAAGTGGAGTAGAAAAATCTGCAACCCAAAATCTCACTCAGGAGAGACCTGCCCTGGAGGTGGAGCCATCCTTCCCGGTGAAACCCTGAGGAGTCCCCGATCTGAGCCTCAGGTACACAGAGTGGGGTTGGGCTGTGGGGTAGTCAAGCAAAGGCTGTTTCCACAGTGGACAGCCCCCAGCTCTCCTCCACAGACAGCAATGGGCTGCAATGGCATTTGCCTATATAACAAAAGATAAGCCATACAGCCTTGGCTTCTGGAACATTCTCAAGGGGCCCTGGTTTAATGGCATGGATTACACCCTCTCTATGTATTTGGTCATATTTCTTGGCTCTGAAGCACATAATATTTCCATAATCACAATACTCAACATCCTGTGTATTGTTTTTCAGTTTTTCAGTAAACCTACAGACAAAACTTGGAAGACTTAAATATGGTTATAGAATGGAAGAGAAGTCAAATATTATGAGCCTTGAAAGGAAAAAGTAAATGCTAGAGCTCACAGAAGGGAGATGGGAGGAGTTGGAGGAACGTGAAGATGTGCAACTGCCACGTGTTGGAATCATCCAAGTAATAAATGTGAAGTAAGCACCTGCCCCGTGTCAGGAATGCCCCGGGGCCCGGGGGAAGCACTGAGGAACCAAGCAGACAAACATTCTCATCCCTGTGGAGCCCATGTGCTAGTGGGAAGTCAGTAGATACTGTCTAAGAGTTGATAAACCACAAAATGAAGATTTGAGACTATTATTTAAAACAGCAAAAGTAACCACAAGAATGGCTGGAGATAATATTACGTACAAACATCTGTGGAAGAGGAGACAGTGTAAATGTGCTAAGATCCCGGTCGTAGCAGGGGGAGAATTCATGCAATTTAAACTGGACAAATCCAAGAAACAGATGTCTAAGGGCCTCAGCTAAGTTTATGGTGGGAATCACCAGAACTAAAATCTGACATGGTTGACAGTGTTACATCTGCAGCATGCGGTGGGGCTGGTTGTTGTGCACTATGTGGACAAACTATTACTCTCTAATAGCCCTTAATGCTTTTTTTGGGGGGGAGGAATGTTTTTTTGTTCATATGCATACATTATGGCTAGAAATAAATTGATACAACTTCACAGATCCTGGGAGAAATATGAGGTCGACATTCTCACTACCACTTCACAAGCGAAGAATCAGAAGCCCACCCTGATCCCATACTTGGAACTAGAAACCAGTTGTCCCGACCACCAGCTCCAAATTCTCCCTGCTAGCCCCAGCCTTCTCCTTTCGGATTCACACTGACCAGGGCTGGAATCATTGGTGCATTGCTGTGCAACCTTGGACAGCTCCCCTTTCATCTTTAGCAACAGGGCGCGTGTTAGGACTGCCCCTTGGGCTTGGAGAGGATGCACACCTGGTGCTAGCCAGGCCTCCCCAGTGCCAGTTTCCTTTCTATCTGATGTTAGACCTGTCCAGCCTGTGGAACCTTAATACCATTTATTGGCCATGTTGTTGCATTGTCAGTTTTTGCAATTTGTCACGAAATTGCAGGCAACTCACTCTAATGAAAGAACCTGCCACATTTAGCCAGGTAGACAGTGTTGAGCTTAAAACTTTTGGCAGGAAGATGTGATTCCATTGACACACCCAACCAGTTCTCCAGATAGGTGAGTGTTTGCCAGCATGTGGATTAAAGGAGTACTGGGAGGACTTTCACCTTCATTCCCCCAGATGCCCATTCCCACCCTCCACATGAAAATGTCACCCTCAGGACCATTCCTTTGGATCTCCCCGGTTGTCCATGAAAGTGCAAGTGTCTCGGACTGTAAACGGGGGACTGTCCAGCTGCAAGAACCATCTCCTGAGACCCGATCACTGGGGAGGGACCTGGGAACGGTCGGAGGGGAAGAAAGAGGGAGGAAAGCAGAGAAGCATTGAAATGGAAAACACCAAAGACAGTTTCACCAGCTCGCCAGGTTTCTCTGCCCATAATAACCAGTGAGAAGTAGAATTTACTCCCAAAGGATACTGGATAATTAGTATATAGAGATCACATTTATTAAGTGCAAACTAGGTGGGCTCTGTTCTCATGTTTTACCTATACTAACTCATTTAATCCTCACAACAATCAGAAGAGGTGGCCAGTAGTGTTATCTCCAATTTATAGATGAAGAAACTGAGGCATAGAAAGGCTGTGTCATAACCAAGTCATGCAATTGTGTGACAGAGCCCGGAACTGAGCCCAAGCAGTTTGACTCCAATGCCATGCTCATCACTATCCCACTGGGGACGTACTCGCTGCCACCCCATAAAACACACACGCACACACATGTGCACACATGCACACATACACACAAACAGGACTTTCAGGGAACTCCTGCTTTCTAGAACTTCTAGTTGCCAAATTCTACCTTTTAGAGGCAGAGAGACAATGAGAAATTGCTCTGCTCCATCCAAAAGAGCTTAGTTTATATAACATAGTAGATTTATTCTCTGTCACTCCAGAGAACAGAACTAGAACTGATGAGTGGGACTGACAGGGATATAGACAATAGTATAACAACAAAAAGGACTACTGTGGTAGGTAAAGAGCTCTCTGTCACTGGAGGTGTGGCAGTTTGGGCAGCCATAGGTCAGTGATGGCCAGAAAGTCTATACCCAAGGAAGAAGTTCGAAAGAGATGAGAACCAAGCCTCTCCCAGCCCTGGCAGTCAATTCAACACACACTTTTTACACATCCACCCTTGCAAAGCAGTGTGCTGAACCAACAAGAGATGCATGATAAATAAGGCCTAATCCAACCTCTCAAGAGGTTTTACAATGTGATTCGCAGATTTTCTAATATCATCTTCATAGAGTTTCCAGGAGGAATTTAATAAAAAATAGTGAAGATTCATTCCTTTCATCTCCTAAGGGTAAGTCCGTCCTGACCTTCCCAGATACCCTTTCTGCTCTCTGTCTGCTTCTGGAGAGTGCAATGAGGTTTCAAGCTTATTAAACACACACACACACACACACACACGCGCGTATGATATGTTCTACATCTTTGCCTCCGCAGAGGAAATGCTCTGTGTTACTGTAAATAATAATTTGCAGGTCAGTGAAGGTTATTAAATGTTCCTGATGCTTTTTCTCACTTCCCTCCAGACTCTCGTACTTACTATTGCTCTGGGCCCAACAGGAAGAGATGCACATTTCTCTGTCCAGGAAATGACAGCAGCATGGTGTATGCTTCTCACCTTGGGGAAAGCCTGCTTGTCTGTTTATTAGGCCTGTCCTAACCCCACGACAGAGTTGTTCATGTCCCTGCATAGAAATAGCCACCTGGGAGCAGGGCAAGTTGTTGTCCAAAGGCTGCAGGCCATGGCACTGGGCTCTAAAGTTGGCTCTTCCACCACTGTGAGGGGCAAATCTTGAGACCTCCTTGGCCTCTGTTTCTTCATCTGTAAAAGTGAGAACACGTCACTTACCTTGATGAATAAATATCATTGTTCTGACAATTCATTCTAGTCATTCTTTCATTTAATATTAATTCAAATATCTATGGATCATGGCTAAGCACCAGGCTCTGACCTAGTCCCTTGGAATGCAGTAGTAAACAAAACAAAAGTCTTTCTCTCCCTGGAGCTCCAGTGTGGGAAGCAAATAAAGAAATGAGTAAATAAAACAGAACTTCTAATGATGATACATGCTTTGAAGAAAAGCAGGTCAAGAAAGAGGAATGGGGAGAGCTGTGGGGCAGTGATCAAGGAAGGACTCTCTAAGAGGATGCCATTCGGACCTAGACCCGAAGGAGGTAAGGGAGCCAGAGGAGAGGACATTTGGGGAAAGAGCATCCCAGGTGGTGAGAGCATGGCATGCAAACACGCTGAAAGGGCATGTTCAAAGAACAGCAAGGTCAGAAATGCTGCAGCAGAGTGCTGAGAGGAAAGCAGTCAGCTCTGAGGTCAGAGGGGATGTGGGGAGCAGATAGGAGAGAGTCTGGTAGGTTCTTTTACTTTTACTCTGAGTGAGACAGAGCCACTGGAGGGTTTTGAGCAAAGGAGTGCTAGAATCCGACTTTGGTTTTAAAAGAATCTCTCCAGCTGATGTGTTTAGAAAGGAGAACCAAATGAAATAATATTTGTCAGTTTTGGGAAGCACAAAGTGCAACAAGAAAATGAAGTACAGTAAAATGTCAGCCGTCCAGATGCCTCAGGGAACGTGGGTTCTGGATAGCCAAGTGTGGTGGGTTGGATATGGCCACACACTCTTTGTCCCTCCCCCCGCCCCCCGCCACATACCCCTGAGGGGTGGAATTTTTTTCCCTCCCCTTGAATCAGGTTGGTCCTGTGACTACTAATTAAATAAAATGTGGTGTGAATGAAGCCGTGCCAGGTCTCAGCCTAGGGGACTTCTTCCCTCCTGGAACACTGACTCTTCAGATCGCTCCTCTCAGAACCCAGCAGTCATGTTGTGAGAAAGCCCAAGTCACAAGGAGAGGCCGCAGGGTCCAGAAGAGCTCCTGGCTGACAGCCACCATCA
>JAQZBX010019598.1:8783-33777 GCA_029593785.1 Cabassous unicinctus | reverse complement strand
CTATTATGCAGAATAAAAATATAATGTATGAATATCACACATCTATCATCAAAAACAATGCTGATAAAGTTCTGAAAGTTATCTCTATTCCTACAATGGCAGATACACACTTTAATTTTCAATAATAATTGAAGAATCAATCCTGTTTCTTTCATTACACTTTATTACTACCTGGGTGTCTGATAAAATTAGTTCTTTGGAAAAAGAACCCTGTCTAACTTTGTATTCATTAACAGACATTTAAATTTATATCAATTATATAATTGTTATAATAAGTTATTTATATTTTGAGATAAACTTCTGTATTTTTGCATGTGGGATTATGCCTTTATTTTGTACCACCTCCTGACTTATATTTCAATTTGTATTTAAATTTATATGTGGAATTACTGTCTAAGTTATCATATATATTTGAATATATAGATCCATTGATTTCTAGTTCTCAGTATCCTGATAAAAATTCTAACAGTGTTCTATGTCCATTTGATTGTCTCTATAATTTTATATTTTATGGATTTCTGAAGTTCTATACTGATTTGCCTAAGCATTTTTTTCTTTTTTTTGACTAATGTTCCCTTCATGAGTTAGGCTAGGTCAGCTAGGAAACCTAGGGATTTCTAACCAGCATAAATTTACCTAGATTTTTTTCCCGTAAATTTTAAATCACCAATTTTGTTGTTATCTCTATATTAGGACAACCATTTATTAATTACATATTTCTACATATTTGTATTTTAATTCTATATTAAGGGAAATGATCTTTAAATCTCAAGCATTTCTAAACAATTTTTTTCAATACTTAAAATTAAGCATATACATATATATAAGTTCCCTTAGTACTCTGGCATTTCTAAGTCTGTCATTTATTTTCTGATTGCAAAATACAGATGAAAAAGCCATTCTTTCTCTCTTAGAATATATTAATTCCAGGTTTTACAATGTCCCACTGTCGCCTTAATTGTCCCAGTGCATCTGGCATCATTAAAAATATTTGTTTATTTCTTTCTTATTCAATATCTAAATTTTTTCCAATGGTTTTTTGTCTAAAATGTTTATTTACAATCATGAATAAGCCAATTGATAGTTGCTTAGGATCTTTCTTACTTGGAGCTAAAATGCTGGTGAGTATTCTTTAATGAGAAGATGGAGTGGAACTAACCACAATTTTCTTTGGCCTCAAAGCTTTATAGCAGGACCCTTCTCTCTGGCATTAATCCACAAAAGCTGTCCATGTTTTCCCTTAATAATATTCTCAGTTTCTATTTCAATAAGGAAATACTTTCAGGCATTTTTAGGCCTGCACAGGCAGCCTGCTCAAGACCGAGTACTGCTGGTGTTAATGTGACAAAGCCAAGCAAAATCTAAAACAGCATACCAGGTCTCAGCTTTACATATTTATTCCTTCTGCCAAAGGGCCATATTTTTGAAATTTAAGATGTCCAAAAGTGTCAATCCTGCTTTCTATGTCCATGTATAGCTCATGCTTATTTGCATGGTCAATAGACACTATTTTCACATTTTGTCTTCCAAATTGTACAAATATCAGTTCACAAGTACCTTCTTCACTGATGATCATAAAATTTGTAATTCATGACTATTTTATATGGTGTCTTCATCAGAATAAGGCATAAGTGTAATTATCTTAAACAAAAGTCTGATGAAGATTTTACAGAGAGATATGGTGTTAACATGCTTATTTAATCTTGAATAGATTGACGGATGGACCATTGTTGTATTTCAGTCACTTGTACACAAGAACACAGGTCTTACCGCTTCTATCTCAGAGCACTGAAGCTTGTCTTCAAATCTTTATTTTCCAGCTGTTCTCTATATTTACATGTTGCAGTTATGCTGCAGGTTTATTTGGGTTTTGTTTCCAAGTTTAAAAACTTCACTGCCACCCACCCTGCTAGAAACCAGAAAATAAATGGATTGTTAAACCCAGCTTGTGAGTTCTGCTCTGGTCTTATATTCCCTTCTCATCTCATGGCTGGGCACAAAGTCTTCAGTTCCAAAATCTCACCAGGAGCTGCTTCTCAAATAGTGAGTAGTTAACAAGGGACAGCCTTTGTCCAGAATTATAGGGTCAACACAATTAATTTCCAATAGAGGACAAAGTAAACTAAACAATAATTCTTGGAAATGGAATATATGGAATGAGGCTATTTTAAAAGATAGAGAACATTCACAATTAATATTTCCCTTTGATTATAGGTAATCAACTTTCAAATTTTAAATGCTGCATTAACTTATGAACCCTTATCTCATTGGCAAGCAAGAAAAAATTTGTCTCTTGCTAATAATGCATGCTTTTTGTGTTGGCTATACAAATTTTTAATTTTAAAAGAGTATTTTTCAGGTAGATGGAGTAATTAAGATTTTAGTTTCCCTCCATGTAAGAGGAGAGTATTCCATTACCCCATTGATATATAGCTTGACCATGTAGCATGTACTTTCAATATAAATGAAAAGGAAGGAAGCATGTGGATTATGCTGTAAGCTCTGAAAATGTATTCAAAATTTTTATAATATTAGTTTTCATACTTTATGATTTCATCCACTTAGAGCTGATTTTGTGTAGTTTGGGGGTTGGAATGCTATTCCCACTGCAGTACCATGTTGCATCTGTCATCTGTTGAATATTCATATATGTTCCCTCTATACTTTTACATTTTTACTTGTGTTTTCTTTTGCCCCATGCCACAGTGTTTACTGACTGTTATTTTATACCAAGGCACAACATTTGTTAAGAAAATCCATTAAAATTTTTCTTCCTTAGTAGTGTTTATACTATTTGGATTTCATCGGTACCTTAAGGCCAAACTGCTTATTTTTGTCTGAAGAAAATCTGTAGAGTTTTTATACAGGTGTCACTTAATAAATTAATATAACAGACATTTTATAATATTGCATCTTCCATGCCATATACATAGTCTATTTCTCCAATTATTTATTTACTTAATAACTCTCAATGAAACTTTAATCATTAGTCAGAGGACTTTAACAGCTTCTTCCTTGAGGGGACAGTGCTTAATGGCTTATGGGGAGGTTTCTTACTCTACAGGGGAGAGATTTAGTCAACAGCCTCGTCCTTGATTCCCCTTTCACTCCCCTAATTAGGCCCAACTGAGACTAGAGAAGTCTGGAGTGGCATGTCAGGACCAAGTAAGTGACTCCGGTGTTAATTAAGAAATTAACAATCTTACCTGCTGGGTCAAGAGTCACTTGAGGCTCCTCCTGGCTTGTAGTTTGCAGTGTTTGCCAGGAAGCCACTCCTGGCTTTGGCCCCTTCCATCCTTCCCTGGGGCAAGGCCTTGGTAGGTCCTGGCAGCAAGGCAGCTTGGGGCCAGGAGCCTGACTCTCCACATTTGAAGCAGGCTCCTGCTGAAGTGGAGCCTGGATTCAGGTGGCCCTGAGGTGACAGGATGCTTTCAATGGTGGCAGCTATAAGGTGAGCTTGCCCCTGTACCCTGGGCCTGCTATTCCTCATGTTTCTCCTCAGCAGTGTGGTCTTGATTGTTGAAAACTATGAAGTCTGTTTCTAAAAGGGAGTTCATGGAACTTTGGGGACCCAGGGAAAGGTTTTGCAGTTCCCTACGGATGTCTGAGACAGACTGGATAATAAAGTGAGTTCCTAGAGGATTTATTCTGCTCTAGAGTCAAGATCTATCAGAGGATATTTTCTCATTGCCTCTACCAGGTTTCCTTGAAGTAAGGCTGGGTTTTCAACCTGCCTCTGAGCAATTTCCTTGAGCTTATTTTAATTGACTGGTTTGATAGTGTACTTCCTAATACCTTTGAATAGACATGTGGCCACATTGTCTCTGGCACTCAGATCTGCCTGTCCTCTCCTTCCCTCTTACACAGGAGGTTTACTTGAATTCAGGTTCCCATACAAAGGCCACTCTTGGCTGTCTTCTAATTTGTACTGCATCTGTGGTATGGCAGGAAATATTAGCCTTTCCTTTTTTAGACCATCAGTAGGTAGGTTGTCCAAATTTCTGAGAAGGCATCTCAATGGGAAGTCTGCTGGAATGCTGGAGAAGCACCCATTATTCTAGGGGAGGATAAATGTGTGGGTCGGTCTTAGTGGCATCTCACTCCTAGATTTTACTGAATGGAAATTGCCAAGTGTCCTGGGGATTGGAAGCCCTGCTCACCATTCCAGTGTTGCAGAGATCGGGTGTCTCTTGTTTCTGGGTGTTCCCAGAAGCTTACAGATCTTAGAAGACATCTGGGTCCTGTTGTCAGACTGAAACTACAAGCTGGACTTCCTCCCTAGGAAAGAGACTGGCTAGGGACCATTCATTTGGCCTACTTTTGTAGAGGTCTTAGGAAATGACCATGAAACAGATCTTATTTTAACTTCTGCCAATGAGTCTAGGTCATTGGGACTCATCAGCTAGGGCTTAGGTACTGCACTTGTGTAATACATAAAGTATTGCTTAGGTACTGCACTTGTGAATACATAAAGTCACTGCCCTCTAGTTATAGGTTCTGATCAGGTCTCTGTGATATAGTCTCATACTCCAGATATGGGATGATAATTCCCATGCACCCTGTGGATGCCATGGCCACCTTTACAACCTTATAGAAACACCTGTACCATGTTTTCAAATACATGACCAAATTCCAGTCTAATTAAGATACTGATTTACAGCACAAGAGACCAAAAAATGGGAATGCTCCCATAGTATATGATAGACATTTCATGCTTCCTATTACCCCACAACTAAGAGGTAGATAATATGTTTAAATAGAATCCTCAAGATTGAGGAATGAACAAACATGGGGGATGCAACTGTGGACTAAAGTAGACTTTTTCTTATTCTAGTAAAGGAAGAACTTGTTACATTGATCTGCAGACAGTGGTCACCAGAGGTTCTGAGGAGATGGAGAGGGAAGAATAGTTAACATGGGGCATTTTGGGGTCATTGGAATTGTTATGCATGATATTTTAATGATGAATAAAAGCCATTTTACATTTTTTCAAAACCTATAAAATTGTGTGGTGTAAAGTATAAACCATAATGTAAATTTTAGACCATGGGTAGTAGCAAGGCTTAAGTATATCAATTGTAACAAAAGTACTACACTATTTAACAACTAACATGATGTTGTTAAAGGGGGAAAGTGTGGAGGGAGAAGGAGGTGGGGTACATAAGAATATCCAATATTTTCAATGTAACAGTTATGTAATCTAAAGCTTCTTTTAAAAAAAATTAAAAAGGAAAAAGAAAAAAAAAAGTCTCAAGCAACAGGTAGGCAAAAGCCATTCAAAAGATAACTTAATGGTTTGAACTCCCATGTAACTAAAATTATTTACACATTAAACACTGTACTCTAGCAACAGGAAAACAGGACACTAAAGCATATGTTGAAAAATACTTACCTTAGAGGGGTGGAACACCAGACAATTGCCTGATTAGACTCTGCCTGAGAAATCCTAATCTCAGTATACCCTACTGCTCTTTTTCATTTTTCCCACTGGAGCATACATCCAGTGGTTATTTTTCAGTCTTGTCTACAGCAGTATTATCACCAGGGCACCCCGATTCTGAACTGGAGTTGATGGTACACTCAGGTGTCTCCTTTTTGTGGGAATCCATGTGAAAGGGGGAAGGAGTGACAAAATGACGCACTATGTTTCCCCTGGTTACTCCTGGGATCCTTAACACTTAGGTACAGGTGGGCAACATTTACAACTATGTCAAATTTGTACAACATGTGATCTGTCTCCCTGGACTGGATGATGAGAGCCAAAAATACTTGGTTAAATGACAGCACAATGGGTCCCCACAAAAAGTGTGACCTCGTACCTTGGACAATCTGGGTGTCCATAATTGGAAATCCTCCCCTCAACTTGTTGGGCAAGAGCATCTTCTCCCCTGGAATTTAAGAGTAGGGGAGTCAGGAAGGTTGTCTCTTTCTCTCTGCAGGCTATCTCACAGTGATGGAAAACCAGATCCCTACTGGGCCTCAATGCTATAGCTTTTGCTGGAGCTACAAACCATAACAAACTCTTCCTCTATCAGCACTTAAATCAAGATAATGGCCGTCTCTCCACATAATTCCAGTCAACATGTCAACATGGTGGTCTACATGGTTGCCCTTAGACATTTTGAGGTAATATGGGCTAGGGAATGGTTGGGGTATTTGGTTCCCATCCCTCCTGCAAGCAGGCCTAATTTGTCTTAGCTTGCTAATATTATATCAAATGTTTTTCCAAAACAGTTGTACCAACTTATGCATACACATGGAATATTTCCACATATCCTGTGCTCCACATCCTCACCAAAAATTGGTGAATCCAGATATATATTTTCCAATATACCAACTATGAAGCAGTACCATGTGAATAAGTTTTTATTTTCCTCCAAATTCAAAGAAGAAGGATATACTGCCCTGTGTGAAACAAGATATCTGGTTTTCTTCTTCAAAATCATTTTCAGGCATTAGAATTTAAATTTATTTTTAAATGGTTTATAATGCCAAATTTGGTGCCTTTGTGTTACTTCTAGAGAAAGAAAATCTTTATTTAATGCAATAAAAATCACAAATAGGTTTCCATTCTGTGTATTTTTGTATCTTTTCCTCCTCTTCCTCTTCCTCTTCTACTTCACCATCTCTTCCTCCAGCTCCTCAGTCAACCCCTCCTAATAAAAAAATTCCTTCAAACCTCTGAAGATATATTCAAAATTACTTTAAATTTCTTTTCCTCATTTTTTATTTCATCCTTTAAGAGATGGTTTTACATATGTTGGCTTTAGAAATATTATTACCATTGCATTTCCTTGTTGCTACTATCATTTTTTGAGTGTTCATATATGTACCCTAAATTCTGTTGAATGTTTTTCTTGTCATATTTTGCCCTAATGCCACAAAATTTTCTTACAGTATTTATTGAAAGACTTGATATCTGTTAAGGAAATCCTTTTAATTATTACCTGTCTTAAATTACCACAGGGCTGCCTATGGATACCAAGAGCACCAGAAGCTGACTTTGATGAAAAAACATTTCTGATGGTGTCTTGATTTGGACATTTAACAGTCTCTGAAATGTAAGCTTTTACCCCAAATAAACTAGGGGGAGGGCTGGAGGAAGGAACAGGAGAACTCTGGGGACTTGCAGGTCTGTGATTAAAATTACAATGGTGGGAATATTCTTTTGGAAATAAGGCAAGGGAGAGTTACTGGTGCATGCCATCAGGGCTGGGGAGATATGGGATTAGACACATTTGGAGCATGTTTGTATGGAATATGAAAGTGTTCATCTTGTCATAGTGTGTTATCTCAGTGGGAGGAGACCCACAGAACTAACAAGGAAATATTAAACTCCCATCTGGAGAGTCCTGCTATGTTCTCAATTAGAGGGACAAGAACCTCTGGAAAACATAAGTAGTGCCTAATAAAAGAAAACAGACCGATATGTCAAGTCCTCAATATTATTGCATGTAGCTATGTAACTTTATTCTTCAAAAATTGAAACTTAGTGGTTGCCATAGGTTCTAAGGGGAGGGGAAGGGAAGAATAGAATAGATGGAACAGAGGGCATTGGAATTGTTCTGCATCATCTTGCAATGATGGATACAGGCCATTTTAAATTTTGTCAAAACCTATAAAATGTACAATGCAAAATGTAAACCATAAAGTAAACCATTGACCATGTTTAGTAGAAATGCTTCAATATTTGTGCATCAGTGTAACAAATGTATCATACTCAGGTAAGATGTTATTAATAGGGGAGAGAAGTAAAGGGGGATGGGTTTGGGTATATGGGAATCCCATCTATTTTCTATGTGACTTTTCTGTAACCTAAAGCTTGAAGTTAGAGTAAAAAAAAAAATAGGACACTTGGGAAACATTTGGAAGAAATTGTCACTGTACATAAAGGACAAAAGAGCTTATGATGATGAAAGACACAATGAAAAGCATTTATTTTTTATTTTGGTATTTTTCTTTTTATTATTTATTTTCTTATTTTTGTTTACTTTTTTACTTTGTTTTTGGGGAGGTTTTGGATCATAGAAGGTCACAACTCTGGCCAGGGAGGATCACTGGTGATGGATGTCAGTGATGGGTGTATGTGTAGGGAGGAGTACTGTAACCGTTGGCCAATTTGATGTAATTATGAATTCCAAAAATATAATTGGATCATGCTTGTAAACTGATCTGTTAATCTGGGCATGATTAGGTTATGATTAGGGCATTGACTTGGCCACATTAGTAGGGTGCTGAGCCCCACCCCTTGGTGGGTAGGTAATCAAATATAAAGGGCAAGGCAGAGAGCAGTTTTTTAGAAGTAGTTTTTGAGAAGCAGTTTTTGAGAAGCAGTTTTGGTGTTGGAAAGAAGACCCCAGGAGAAGAGAAGCGAGCCATTCGCCTGATTGTCTACAGCTGACCTTGTGGAGGAAACAGGAGCTAAGCCCGGAGAGAAATGCAGCCCCGGGAAGAGAGGAACCCAAGAAGCCTGAACACTGGCAAACGCTGGCATTTGTCTTGCTCCAACACATAACAATGGACTGTGGTGAGAGAAGAAACAATGCTTTATGGCCTGGTATCTGTGGACTTCTACCCCAAATAAATACCCTTTATAAAGACCAACCCATTTTTGGTATTTCACATTAGCACCCCTTTGGCTGCCTAATACAGGTACACCTGGGGCATGTCTCTATGGCATATGAATAAGTTCAATTGGTCATGGGGTGTTGTCGTGATGGGAGGAGACCCGCACAATAACCAAAAAATATATAGACTTCTCATCCCAGGGAGTCCTGCCACATTCTATAATAGAGTGGCAAGAATCCTCCAACTACATGGGCAGTGCCTAGCAAATGAGGACAGACCATTATGCTATGCCTTTGATGTTAATGGTTGTATTTATGAACATTGTTCTTGTGAAATTGATACTTATCTTAGTATTATATATTGCTTAAGAGTTACTTCTTGAAACCTTCCTTGTTACTCAAATTTGCCCTCTCTCTAAGCCAAACTCAGCATGTAAAATGACTACCTTCCACCAAACATGGGGCATGACTCCTGGGAATGAGCCTTGCTGGCACTGAGGGATTTTACCAAGCACCAACTAGAGATGCATTTGGGAAAAGACCTTGATCAAATGGGGGAAATGTTAAATACAAATGACTTTTTGTGCTTAAGAGATTTCAAAGTGAATTGGGAGGTCATTCCAGAGGTTACAGTTATGCACACCTCAGGAGGCTCTCATTGACTGTTGCTGTAAACAGTGCCTAAATCAGGGATGTTCCTGAGGGCTGTAGCTTCATCTAGACACTATAGGCAGGGAAGAAAACCTCAGAATATGTCACTCTATCAGTGGGCCTTACTTTGGAATATATATGCCCAGTGTAACAAAGTTAGACTCATTAATAATTTCCCTACACATGACTTTTCTGCCCCTTTTATTTGAACCTATAATTAGCACTGTACTCAATAAATATATGTCCCAGAGACTTAAATCTTCAAACTGTTCAGATCCTGATTGAGACTTGAATCTCAGCACAATAGCAACACCTACTCTCCAGTTCACTAAACTCACCAGGAAAATGAACAAAAGGATGATGATGGGCAATGCCTATCCCCAAAACAGAGAGTATCTATAACTGCAAGCAATAGAGTTCCATCCATTTGTCCCATGGGATCTAAGCCCCCTCTCAATCAGAAACAGTGTGGGCATCACAATCCCAAAATTCTCAAGATTGATGAATGAACAAACATAAGAGGGAATGCAACTATAGGCTAAAGTACACATTATTTTAGCAATGGAAGTACTTGCAACATTGATATAAATGCAGAGGCCACCAGAGGTTCTGAGAGGACGGAGAGGGAAGAATAGGTGTATCATGGAACATTTTTGGGACATTGGAATTGTCCTGCATGACATTGCAATGATGGATACAGGCCACTATGCATTTTGTCAAAACCTATAAATATATACTGTACAAAATGTAAATTATAAGTAAAACTATAGACCATGGTTAGTAGCAATGCTTCAATGTGTGTTCAATTGTAACAAATGTACCACACTAATGAAAGATGTTAATAATGAGGAAAGGTGTGGGAGGAGAGAAAGTGGATATATAGGAATCCCCCTATATTTTTAATGTCACATTTATGTAATCTAAAACTTCTTTCAACAAAAAATAAATAAAATAAAATAAAATAAATAATAAAATAAAATGCCTTCCCAATTCTGGTACTTTTTATTGGCAGCCGTTTTGCAAACTTACACATTCCCTAAGGGATTTTAGTCTATATAAATCACAATTTAAGGCTAACCTGTCAATTTCTACCATAGAATGTCTGCAGAGATTATTCTTCTGGAGACAGTGATTCAGTAAAGGAATATAATTGACATCATTATAATATTGAATTTTTAAATCCAGAAATATCATCTATCTCCCCGTTAATTTAGATATTTCATAACTTTCAATGGTACTTTTAAAATTTTTCCACAAGATCTGACAAACCTCTTCTGTATATTATATCATTCTATTGTGAATTATTTTAAAATTTCATTTTCTATGTTTTGCTACTATTTTATTCATGTTTCTTATTTCTTCATTAATATTTCAATCCAACTGATTTCTTTAAACTGATTCAAATAATATGCTTATGATATTTGCACATTTTTTATTTTGCTCAATGAAAATTATAGGTGCTATTACTAAAAGTGTTATTTCTTCATTTCCTTTTATATACATTTTATTTTCCTTTTTTTGCTTCCCTATGCTGCCTACTAAAGATGGTGACATTCATCTTATTTGTCTGTTCCCAATCAATAATGTTCCTATCACAGATATTTTAACTAGGACAATATCCTTTTCATATTTAATTTTAACAGTGTTAGGATATTTCTTTATAAATATTAGATAATGGTTTTTATATTGAACAAGAATATTAGCATCTGAAATCTTTTCTGCAAACTAGGAATATCCTGTTATGTTTCTCTGTTAAGCTGTGTTATTTTCGTGAATTACTATATTTAATTTTCTATTATTAAACCATATATTTTCTGATATAAACAGAGCTATTAATGATATGTGGAATGTTTTATATATTACTTTGATATTTTTTGTAACTTTTATATACACGCTAATTTATTTTTTAAATTCCTAATTACTTGAACTATCCTGTTATATGAATTCCATTTTTCCAGCACTCTTCTACCCAGATCTTCATAATCTACTCTTTCTAATTTAGATTGTTACATTTTATAGCTTCTGTATGAATATCATGCAGATATTCATTTCAGTTGTCTTTGGATGTGAATCTTTCATAGTCACTTCATTTATGTAGTATTGTAATACAGGGCACATGGGCATTCAGGAATGAAATACTTAACATTCCTGACTTTTTGTCCTCAAAACTGATTCATATTTCCTTGGTTAAAAGAGTGTATAGGTTTATTTTCTGCATCTCAATTCAAATGAAAGAATATGTGTTTCTTATTAATATAAACTTAATATTCATTTGTAATAATCATCACCCACCATATATTTTCTCATTACCAGAGATTACCAATCCTAATTCTGTCTCATTGATTTATACCTATTTTATTCTATTTTCTTTAGTTCCTAAGTTTGTGCCATGACAACTTCCTCTCCAGATATTCATTTTCAGCTATCATTTTTGCAGTTTGAGATATTTATTGTTTTCCCATTACTTATCCATCTTTGTATTTTTCACACCCTCGTGAGTTTATTGAATTAGGGTATCATTAATAGTCTCTTCATTTTCATGAAAATAATTTTTCATTGTTATATACAAAGGTGTAGATGTGTTTGCATTTGTGTATATTTCAATATCCTAGTGATCCTAAATATTCATTTCTGTGTAATAATGTGTGGTGCTATGATTATGGGTTTTCTATGATTTGGAATTTAGAAGATAAACATGACTAGACAATTTTACATATGGAAACTGTAAACTGGAGAAAATGACTTCAGGGAAGGTATGGTGAGAGCATTTAAGACTTCCATAAATCCAAGTGAGAAAGAATCAAAAATACCCACTCAATAAAACCGACATCTCTCTATTATTTCTTTTCACTTTCTCTAGGATAACGTCTGGGACACTTGGATTGTGAATACATACTGTATTCACATGCAGGTATGAGGTGTTGTCCTCAAATAGTCATTCATGTCTCAATATCCATATTTAGAGTTATTTCAGTTTACATCGTCTGATAAGAATTACACACTCGCCAACTTTTGCTTTATTAGTTCCACATCTTAATAATATTTTCAGCTGTTTTGGTCATTATTACACATCTTCATTAGTATAGTAATTCATTTAAGCTAGAATAAATGAAATGGATCAATTATTAAAATCCTATAACAACACACACTCAGAAATATTCATACACTACTAGAAGCAATAGATAGAAAATGATGATGATGATGAAGATAGCTAGACAGCTAAATAGTTAGATAGCTAGATAGAGAGAGAGATAAATATTGTATGTATATATACCAAGGGTAAGATTTTGATAGATAACTTTATACAATTAGAGTGGATGGTTCTTGACAAGAGTATGAAATTGTATTTTATTGTTAAAATGAATACATAAATCATTTTAAAATCAGTATTATAGCAAATCACAAAGTAGGATAACCACAAATATGCAGAAATTTATAACACATGGGTAATTTTTTCATACCAGTTTCAATATTTATGTAAAATTAGAAAGATAAGTATTAATTGATACATTTAATTGTATAATTAGTATGTTTGTGGAAATTCAGTGTATATATTTAAAATGTTAATATTTAGATCTTTTTATTTTGCATTTATTTACAAAAATTAAATCATTCTATACCTCAGAAATATTGTCATGGATTTTACAAGGCAATTAGTGCATAAATAACTTTGGATAAGAAGATTACTGTGAAAAGATGGCCATCTCTCTACTTTTCAGCTAATATTTTAGAATATTTTATTTTCATATTACATTTCAGAAAATAACATTATTTTCTTAATATTCTAATATACCAATCTCATATATTTATGGTATGAATGCATTGTCCAACAATTTAAAATAACATTATCAAATGACAAATTTGACAAATGATTTTCCATTTTTCAAAGAAAATTACTTTAATGGCCTTTATTATTTGTGACACTGTATAAACCATTCAGTTTAACTTTTTATCTTTTTTTTCCTTCAAAATACATTTTACTTCCAAATTATTTAGTATTTCCTTCATTTCAGGTACCAGTAGTGAAAATAGTCTCAAATGTTACATTTTTTCTGACATGAAATTTGGCTTCATTCTACATGTTTTGTTACACAGAATTCTTCTTTTTTTTACTTTAATATAGCATCAAAAGGAATATACTGTTCATCCAGTTGAAAATCATATAAATTATCTTATAAATGAGCAGTGGACTTGGCATGTTATTTTTATTTAATATTTATGAGTCATAAATCTCTTTTCATTAAAAATTTTAACATATACTAAAGATGAAAGAATTGTGCTGTGAACACCTACATGTCCATTTTCCTCTAAATGTTCTATCACATATCTGCTCATCTATCCATCCTGCCTTCTGTCAATGTAATCATTTTTCCTTTTTCCTATTTTAACTTCTTATCATATTAAATTTTTACAAATGTAAGTAACCCTCACCCATAAACACATCATGATACATATAATAAAATGAACATTATTCCCATATGATTTTTTTCATTTTTGGCATTTTTTACAAAGAAGTAAAAACATGAATATTACATTCATTTTATTCAATGAAATTTGAAAACTATTAAAACCCTGTAACACAAATCCCTAAAAAGGAAGGGCAAATTAACAACACTTTTTAGCATATCCATTTTGCTCATTCCAAAGGCAACTATTAGTATATTTAATCATTGATTTTACAATATGTCCATTTTTGCTGTTTTAAATTTTTGTATGTTACATTATGCAATATGTTACATCATGCAATGTTCACTCAAGGCGTTTTCATGTTCCAATTATTATTTTTTAGATTCGTCCATGTACTTGCATGTATCAGTACTCTATTTTATTTAAACTGAGAAATATTATATTTTACAAATGTAACCATTTGTGACTCATTTTCCCTTTCTGAACACCTGTGCCTTTTCCAATTTTTAGCTTAGTGGACAATTTTGTGCAAATTTATTTGGATATTAGTTTTCTTTCACATTGGATAAATAATGAAATGTGAACTCTCAATTCCATAGGTTTGGTGATAATTAATTTTGTAAGAAACAGCTTGACATTTGCAAAAATTTCATGACATCTCATTCTACCACAAAATTCACAAGAACTTGTGTTGTGCAGTCTTATCATGGTGCTGTGGTTTTGCCATAATTGTTAATTTAAACATTCTAGAGATGTTTAGTAAAATGTCATTGTGGTTTTAATTACCATTTCCACTGAGAATATACCAAAATGGATGACATACTGAACGATTCTACAAGACTCCATGAATTTAGAAGGACTTAATTACACTGATTATGTTCTACGACCACAATGGAATTAAATTAGATAAATAATTTAATTTATTATTTTGCATATTTTACTATTTTGCATATTAAACAACATATTTGAACAGCTTGTGATTAAAAAAGGAAACATAAGGACATTTTAGAACATATTCAATTTATCTTTAATGAAATTACAATATATAAAATTTAGTGGAATAGAAATAAAACAGCGTGATAAAATTTTTTTTAGCTGTGGGTTTTAATCCTGGAAACAGAAAAGGTCTAGAGACAATTGTCAATATTTAAAACTCAAGAAACCAGGAAAAGAAGAGCAAAGTAATTCTTTATGAGGTAGAAGGAAGAAAATAGTAAAGAGAACAGGGTAGAAAGCAAGGATATACTAAACAGACAAACTGCAAGCAAATATGATGAAAGGAAAAATATTTTTTAAAATGTCAAACAAATTGATTAACTCTTACCTAGATTTATCAAGAATAAAAGAGAATATAAACAAATTTCCAATATAGGCATGAAATGTGGGTTAGTAGTGACAAATATTGTAAATATTTTGTATTTTTTTTATTATTCTTCCTCTTTCATGTCCTCCTTCTCCTCTTCCTCGTTCCAAATAATCATTTCCTACATTACAGTTCTGAACATATATTCCAAATTATTAGCATATTGTTTTCTACATTTTATTATTTAATCCAGTCTGTTTAGACTTTGAATGGGTTGTGATGGAGGAATTAAATTTTGTATTATCTAATATGAATAATAGTATACCTCAATTGTTCTGGTAACACTTACTGAAATAGGCTTGCTATTTTAAATGCAATACCACACTGTTTATGTCATTTTTACTATTCCTATATATTACTTATTATATTGCATTGTTTACTTCTCTGTGTATGTTTCATGCTGAAATGATTATTTTCTATTGTTTTATAGCAATGTGTTTTCTATTAAGGAAATCTTTCTAACTTTGTCCTCTTCAGAATTATTTATGATGGTTGAGTTTCATATAAATTTGAGGGTTAAATTGGTAATTTTTCCAGAGAAAATCTACTCAGGGTCTTATCCATGTACCATTTAATAAATATAATTGACATCTTTATAATATTGAGTTTTCCAATCCATAAATATGGTCTATCTCTCCACAAATTTAGTCCACTAATATTTCTTAATGAGGTGTGGTATATCTATGTTACATATCTGAGTGTAATTAGATAGACAGACAGATAGATAGATAGATAGATAGATAGATAGATAGATAGATAGAAAGATAGAACTTCAAGCTACTGACAATTGTTTCTTTTAAAATTTCATTTTCTGTCTTTTGTTCTTGGTTTTCAAATATGTGTTAGTTACTTATTTGCTGATTTTATGCAACCAATGACTTTTTAAAATCGTATTCCAATAACATTATCATATTATCTGTGCATATTTTTTTAACTTTCACATGAAGAAGTATATATGCTACGTGCTGATGTATTACTGTTTTGGAACTCTAATAAATTTATTCTCCTTTTCTTACCTCATTATATTAATTCATAAAACTGCTGAGATCAGGTTCTTTGTGTCTGGTTCCTTATCAAAGGATGCTTACATTATGTGTATATTAAACTCAATGATGATTGACCTAAGTAATTCATTTTTATTATTATTTTTTTTTAGAGTAAGGATTTTTATCCAGTATTCTTTGCTAAATTTTTTAAATATAAATGAGTATTTTATTCTAACAAATATTTTCTGTCTCCATGGTAAAGATCATATAATATTTCTCCTTTAGTTTCTCTCATGGCTTAATATATTTAGTTTTCTAATTTTAAACCATGTAAATTTTAAAATAAATATAACTTGATCAATATAGCGGTACTTTTTCTATGGCACCAGCGTAAGAATTTCTATGATATCTTTTTATATCACTGAAATATTTTTTGTAGAATTTTTAGTTACATGCTAACTTATTTTTGAGAAACCTAATTTATTGAACATATCCTCATCCATTTACTTAAACTTCATTTTGAAAAAAAACTTTCCCATACAACTAACTGTTTTTTCCTAATTTGTAATATTGACATTATATGCAGACACTATATGCCCTGTGTACAAAAATCACACTTATACCTTCAATCAATATTCTTTTGAAGTAGAACTCTCATATTTCCTTCATTTATATCACATCATAAAATAGTGCAAGTAGACATTAAAGAGTTAAATACTTGACATTTGTAACATTTGTAGTACTATGAATCTCATTTATATTTTCCTGGTGAAGGTCTTCTCTTTAAGATCTTCACTTTATCTTGGCGCTTTTAAATATCATGATTAAGTAGGCAAATTTATTTAATCACCTCAATTTTAAATAGAGGATACTCATACACTTAAGCCTTTTTCTGTTTCCTGATTCTTTCCATATATTGGTGTTACTAAGTCTGTCATCCTTGATCCATGGCATGTATCTATTTTCTTCTTTTCAAATGGTGTCCATTTGTACATCTTCAGTTTAACTTTTACATAGTATAATTTCCTCCCCTATTTCTGATTTATTTCAACCATAACATATGTGAAGTCTAGAAGGTTTATTGTTCTCTCATTATTCCATTTTCCTTGCACCTTATTTTCCTTCATATGTGTGTGTGCTAATAGATATATAGATGATATACATACACACATATATATAATCATATATGTATATTACATATATATAAAATCTTCACATATCTCCCTGAGTTTATGGAATTGGAGTATTTTATAGTCATCTTATAATTTTTATGAAAAATTATTTTTCATTGGTGTATGCAGTTATTTAGATGTTTTTCTTTTTGTGTGTATATTCATAAACATAATCATCCTAAAAACTAAATAATGTTTTCTTATATAGAAGGGCTAACCCATGGTTATGGATTTCCAATGATTTGTTGTATTATAAAATAGTTCATGTCTGCAACAATATTATATATGGAAACTGTAAACTGGCAGAATTAGCTAGTGGGTAAGTCCCAAGAAAGCCAAGTGAGAATGGCTCAAAAACAATCACTATAAAACAAACAAATAACCACAGAGTTCTGTCTGTTTTCTTTATTTAGCTTTTAATTTCTCTACTTTAAGATTTCTTCTGGGACTCCTTAAATTTCAAATACATGTCTCTTGCTCAAAGGGAGTGATAGGAGTTGTTCTCTAAAAGAGATGCCAGACATCAATTTATCCATTTCTTCATTATCTCTGTTGTGATGGTTAGTCTGATATGTCAACTTGGCCAGGTAATAGTATGTAGCAAATGTTTGGTCAAACAAGCACTGGGTTAATTTTACTGCAAGGACATTTCTTGGATGTAAATCATGAGGGAGTTGATTGCATCCATGAGTGATTACATCCACAATCAACTGAGATTACTTTCAGCAATGAGAGAGTGCTCATCCAATCAGTCGATGGTCTTAAAAGTAAAAGTGATTCCACCATTCAGAGAGAGAATTCCAACCTTTACTTGAGACTTATCAAGGATCTTCATCAGAATTCCTGTCTTGCAGTCTGCCCTATGGAATTCAGATCCATGTATCCCCATACTCATGTGAGACAGTTTTTTTTTAAGAAATCTCATAATATTTGCTGATATCTGCCCTGAGGTAAATGGCTTGCAAGACACTTCTAATCCTTCTCCTTACCCATCCCTACCACACCACATTAATGCCAGATCTGTAAGTAGACTAAAGTCACAACAAGTCCCCAAAAGTGAAGTACAAATTGTGACCCATGAGGAACTATTCTATATTCCAAAAGGACTACATGAGATTCGCTATTTATGTAGATAAAAATTAGAGGAGGCGGATGGATGTGGCTCAAGTGGTTGGGTGTCCATCTCCCATATGGAGGGACCTGGGTTCGGTCCCTGGGACATCCCAGTAAAAAAAAATTTCAGGAATATATGCAGGAATGGATATTAAGAGTGTGAAAAAATGGTTGAAGGAATATAGAGTTGATCAGGCAGAATTTATTAATATGGGCCAACTAATAACGGATTCTGTATTCAATATTGTAGCTTGAGATGTTAAAAAATGGCTCTAACAGTTGGTTCATGTGGCTGGCTGAAACTTGGGTCAAAAGATGGCAGATATTACCTGAGGTTAGAATGCCAGAATTGCCCTAGTATACTGTAGATGAGGTGATCCAAAGGCTTAGAGAGACTGGGATGTTAGAATGGATTTATCATGGAAGAACTTTTCACCCACCTCAGGAATATACCAGGTTCAAACTTCTCACCAGGACCGTGATGTGTAAATTTGTGGGGCTAACTTCATCTTCCTTGAAAAACATTGTGGTTGGTCTTATCTGAAGGTCAGATGGTACCTTTGGAACTTCTGACACTGAACTGAAGTAACTAAACACTTTGGAGATGATTGGATTTCAGGTGGCGGAAGCTAATTGCAGCACTTAATCACCTAAGACAAAGTGGGTGTAGCTACCACAATGAATAGCAAACTCAAAGCAGTTGTGAAAATAGTCTGAGCCACAGAATCCTAAGGTGTTGGCTAATATATCATTCCCACCTAGGAGTAAAATAAGTGGGAAGTCTACTAAACTCCTATTTGATCTGTATAAGCAGAAGAGTTCTAGGTCAAGTGAACAAAAGTTTAACTTGAATTACAATAACAAAGTCACAGACCCCTAATCAATTCCCAGACTTGAGACAGTTTACAGACCTAGAGCCCCTTGAATGAATGGAAGGTTGTGTCCCCTTAAGCAATAACTCTGTTACTCTGCCAAAAAATGTATACTGTTAATCCTCTTCCCAGCCTTCCTCAAAGAGACCTACAGCCTTTTACCTGTGCATATGTACTTTGGGGAAAAAGGAATGATTAGACATTTGGGGGATTATTAGACACTGTTAGATGTGACATTAATTCCAGAAGAGCCAAATTTCACTGTGCTCCACCCATCAGAGTAGGGGCCAGGTGACTGATGGACTTTTACCTCAGATCAAACTCACAGTGGGTCCAGTGGCTCCCTGGAACCACTGTGTGGTTATTTTCCCTGTTCCAGCATTCATAATTTAAATAGACATATTCAGAAGCTAGCAGAATCCCCATATTGGTCCCCTGACTTGTGGAGTGAGGGCTTTTATGTTAGTAACGGTCAAATGGAAGCTGCTAAAACTGCCCTTTCCTAGAAAAATAGTAAATTAGAAGCAATACTGGATTCCTGGAGGGATTGCAGAGATCTTTGCCAACATCAAGGACTTGAAGGATGCAGAAGTGGTGATTCCCAACACATCCCCATTGAACCCTCCTATGTGACCTATGCAGAAGAGATGGATCTTGGACGATGACAGTGGATTATTTTAAATTTAACCAGGTGGTGACTATATTTACAGCTGCTGTTCCAGATGTGATAATTGGTTGAGCAAATCACCACATCCCCTGGAAACTTGTATGCAGCTATTGTTCTGTCAAATACTTTTTTCTCAATTGCTGTTAGTAAGGAACACCAGAAACAATTTCTTTTCAGATGCTAATGCCATCAATATTCCTTCCCTGTCTTATCTCAGGGGTATATGACATCTCCAGCCATATGTCATATTGTCTGCAGGGAACTTGATCACCTCTCCCTCCCACAACACATCCCACTGATCCATTATATTGATGATGACTCATTTAAGTAGCAACCAATCTAGATTTATTTGTAAGGCATTTGTGTGTCAGAGGACGAGAGATAAAGGCAACAAAAATACAGAGGACTTCTACCTCAGTATAATTTCTAGGTGTCCAGTTTTGTAGCCATGTTGAGAGTGAAACAAGTTTGTATTATTATTTCAAAATTTTTAAGGCAAGAAGACTAAAATAATTTTAGTTAGAATATTTATGCTGAATGCCAACATTTCAGAAAAATGTGGAAAATCACATAGGGAGGATTTCTGGGCAGAATGTTAGCCCTTGTGAAATTTTGGGATTCACTCCTGATGTAAGAAAGGCTATTTCATGCAAGATGAATTGCAGGTAGGATTCTTTTCTTAGAAAGTCTGAGCAGGATAGAAAGTGAAACAGAAGGACAGCAAGAGGAAACTGGCTTCAAACGGACAACAAGCAAAAGGAATCTGATAGATTCTGAGTCAAAAGACACCCTCTATAAATGATTCTACAAGGGAGGAAGAAAGGACTCACAACAATTATATAAAACAATGAAAATGAATGTGAAGAAGTAGAAACTATCTGATCTCATGTGGCTATATACCATTCACAAAAGAACTTCAAAGATATCCATTGAAGTCCTCAGTGACCAGTCATCTCTTAATAAACATAAACAAATTCCAAAAAGAAGTAAATCATATTAATGTCATATAATTGCTAAATCATTTTTTCAACACTCTGGCCTTACATATTACACTGAATTTCACATTGAAGAGAGACCATATAAATGCTATCTATATGGGAAAGCCTTCACTCTGTGTTCTTACCAGAGACATGAGAGGACTCACACTTGAGGGGAAACCTATTAATGTCATCTCTGTGGGAAAGCCTTCATTCCATGGTCTACCCTGAGAGAACATGTGCTAACTCATAGTGGTGAGAACCTATATGATTGTCATCTATGTAGGAAAGCCTTCGGTCATTCTTCTGCCCTAAGGCAACATGAGAGAACTCACACTGGGGTGAAGCCTTATGCATTTAATCTATGTAGTAAAGCCTTCACTCAATCTTTTAACCTGAGAGAACATGAGGGAACACATGATGGCCAGAATCTATGAATGCCATCTATGTGAGAAAGCTTTCACTTGTTTTTCTGCCCTTAGACAATAGGAAAGAATTCATACTGGAGAGAAAACCTATGAATGTCATTTATGTAGGAAAATCTTCACCTTTTTTCTGTCCTTAGACAACATGAGACAACTCAAAATGGAGAGAAACACTATGAATGTCATCTATGTGGGAAAGCTTCACCCATAATTCTAGTCTTAGACTTAATGAGATGATTCACATGGGCAGAAAACCCTATAATTGTCTTCTGAGTGAGAAAGCCTTCACTCTGTGTTTTGTACTGAGACAACATTAGAGGATTCACATTGCAGAGAAAGCCTATGAATGTCATCTATTTGAGAAAGCCTTCACTCAAAACATGTACAAAAACAGCATGAGAAAACTTATACTGGATAGATACTGTAAGAATTTCATCTATGTGGGGAAACCTTAGCTCTTTTGTGTAATCTTAGAGAACATGAGAGAACTCAGATTAGAAAGAAACTCTATGAATGTCAAATATGTGAAGGGGTTCTGTCAATGTTCCAAACTTAGTTTAAATAAGAGCCCTCATACTATAAATATTTTGAATATGGAATAGTGTTCAGCCCTTGACATAACCTTTAAAAATACTAGTGAAATGACACACTGATGAAACACTGTTTATAATAAATCTGGTAGAGATTTCAGTAAAAAAAAAAAAAGAAAAAGAGTATCTAATTCAGCCATTCATGGTATACTAGATATGAGTATATATTCTAGAGCCCTGGTACATGAAGAGAATTGGTAAAAACTGTAGAGCGTTCAAATTAATGGACTGAAATGGAGGTTTTCATACAGAGTATGACTTGGGAGATTATTTGATATTTAAGAAAGCAAGAAAATAATCAATGGATGAAGTCAAGCAGAGTTAGAAATTATATTATCAAAATGAGGGTAAATTTGGCTCAATAAAAAGTTTATTTTTTATTTATTGAGGCTTCAGTTCATTTTAAATCTTTTAATGTGCTTAGATTCTCTGATCCTCTGCACACTGAAAATATTATACAAAAGCAGAGTTAAGAAAGAAAATAAAAAAGAAATATGTGCATTCATTGCTCTCAAAATACTGCCTTTTTCCATATCCAGTAGGATGATTTCCTGATTATAAGTCATATATTGACCAAAGTTTGCATTTTATTTGTGACTAAGGTGAAATTTTTCCCATTCTGTTTTAGTATCACCTTATCTTCTAAACTTGCAGTGAGACTGCAGCATATCAGCAGATGTGGACAACCTCACCATTTTCCCAGAAATCCTCCTCATGGATATCTCAAGTTCTTGGGAGCTCCAAGTCTTGCAAGAACAGATATTCTTACTGATTGGTCTGGAAGCCCTGACTGATAATCTTCTAACTTTTCCTGCCATTTTAACTGAACCATATCTACACTTCTTTAAAGGCAATTTATGCTTATAGATCTTTTCTGAATTTCAGGTACTTTCCCAAATTGATTTTGAATTTGCTGATAGGCAATAAATTAATTTGTCTTCTAGAACATGTTGCACAAATTTCCCTGTTTATTTTATTTTCAAGCATAGAATTTGCCTTCATCATGGTGATGTCCTAGGATTGCTATGTTGCCATTTGTCCCTCTCTACATTATGGACTCACCATCATCCCATGTCTGTGCACACAAGCAGGTGGTGGCTCATGGTCAAATGGGCTTAGTCTAGTCTGCTTCCATTCTGGGACCATATTTAGCTTTCCCTTCATTGAGTCGAATATGATTTACCAATATTTCTTTGATGTACCTCAAATATCTCAGATGTCCTCTTCAGATATTCAATTTTCTGAGTCTTTCATCCTGTAAATAAGAGATTGTATTGTAATAATATGCTCTGCCTTTTTGCTTATGTCTCATGTTAATATATTTTCAAAGGTGCTTAGAATGCATTCTGTGGAAGCCCATAACAAGGTCTTATCTACCTGAACCACACAGTTGAACATTTGTATTTTGCTTGTAATTTCAGGGATAATATTCATCTTAGGTCCCATTGTGAATAAAGCTTCTTTTAAAATCTTCTTGAAAGCCCATGTTCTACTCCATTCTGTCCCTTTCAGAAAATTGATCATCTATAGTCTACAGAAGAGATTGATTAATATTGCTCTAGGCAGAATATTCAACAGATGTTTTCAGTTCCCAAGCAGGGATTTTGTGGATTAAAAGATTCTTAAAAATACATTTGAAAGACTTTTAATTTATACTTGATATACATCTATTCCTGTATATATCTAGTGTTTTCTTGTCTGTACATTTTGTTCGTTTTCCACAAATGATAGTCAATTTATATATCTGTATGGTAGCTTTTCATACCCAATATCACCTGTTAAATTCATGCATTCTTGTTAAAAATGATTTCCATGTTATAAAATGTATTGAAAGATGAATGAGATAATCATAAAATCTAAACAAAGAACACATCTTATGGAGAAGACCATCTTTTTGATATTACACAAGTAACTGTGAAAGGTTGGACAGCAGCTCACATAGCTGCAATCAGGGGTCAGGATGCTTGTATGCAGGCTCTTATGATCAATGGAGCAAATCTTTTGACCCAGGATGCTCGTGGATGCACTCCTTTACACCTTGCTGCCACTCATGGACATTCTTTCACTTTGCAATTAATGCTTCGAAGTGGAGTGGATCCCAGTTTGATGGATGAGAGAGAGTGGAGACCTGTACATTATGCAGCTTTTCATGGGAATCTTGGCTGCTTGCAACTTCTTGTTAAATGGGGCTGTGGCATAGAAGATGGGGACTGCAATGGAAACCTTCCAGTTCAGTTAGCAGCCATGGAAGGCCACCTTCACTGTTTTAAGTTCCTACTGAGCAGAATGAGCCAAGAAACAGAAGATTTAAAAGCCTTCAATGATAATGGAGAATATGTATTGGACCTGGCCCAGAGGTTCTTCAAGCAGAACATTTTACAGTTTATTCAAGGGGCTGAGTATGAAGGAAATGATCCAGAAGATCAGGAAACTTTAGCATTTCCAGGTCATGTGGCAGCCTTTAATGGTGACTTGGAAATGCTTAAGAAATTAGTAGAAGATGGAGTTATCAATGTTAATGAGCGTGACAATAATGGATATATTCTTATGCATAAAGCTGCTGGACAAGGCCACATAGAGTGTTTGCAGTGGTTAATTAAAATGGGAGTGGTCAGTAATATCACCAACAAAGCAGGGGAGGAACCCAACGATGTGGCTAAGAGGTTTGCCCATTTGGCAGCAATAAAGCTATTAGAGGGGCTGCAGAAATATGATACAGATGATGAGGACGATATTAATGAAAATAATATGAAGTTATTTATAAGACATGGCAATGAAGGAAGCACTGATGCCAAGGATGATTTATGTCAGAGTGAGTCGGATAAAACCGAGGCCAGAATGAGAGCTTATGAGAAAATTGTTGAATTGAGACACCTCCTGGAAATTGCTGAAAGCAACTCTAAACACTTGGGAGGGATAACAGATGAAGATATAAGGCAGAAGAAAGAACGGCTTGCATCTGAAAAGACCATCAAAGAGCTGCAGGGCCAGCTGGAGTATGAGCGACTATGTAGAGAAAGTTAGAATGTCAACTGGATGACTATCGAGCAGAGGTGGATCAACTCAGGGAGACACTGCAGAAAATTCAGTTCCCTGCCTTGGTGGCTATGGATGATGACTCTTCTTGTGAATCAAGCAAAGAAAAGAGGCAGTTGAAGAAACTGCAAGGTACTGGATGCTGCCAACATGGAAAAAAATATTGTC
>JAQZBX010019597.1:0-33677 GCA_029593785.1 Cabassous unicinctus | reverse complement strand
AGTAAGTATTAAAAACTGTGAAAATTTTGCAGACTGATAAAAATTTTTGCAAACTATCTTATAATGTATTTTATTCTATCTATAACATTGATTTACACCAAGTTGCATATCTAATTTCATTCTAACAGATTCTATTACATGACCCAGACTTTGGATTTTTTTAATATAACATTAAAATTCTCAGACTTATTCTATATCATCTCTAATTTCCCAGATTTGATCTCCAAAATAATATATATTAAAATAATATTTAATTTCTAAAATGAATTAAAATACCTCACAGCCAAAGAAAATACCTTATCTATATTTTCCAGCACTTCTACAGTTGAAGGTTTTGTCTGTTATAGAAATAGAAATGAGAGGATTAAAACTTTTCACTGCAAAGTTACTTTCCTGTTTAAGAAACTCTGATTTATATAACCATATAAGAAAAGAACATTTTAATCCAAAATTAAGTTCTATCAAATATTATCATGCAAAATGAATAGTTATTGATAAGTAAGAAGACTTTATGTTAAAAAATAATAATTATAATTGCAAATAGAACTATATAGGGTTAAAGATATAAGCATTTTCCTACTTGACTTTTTAGTCCCAGAAGGACAGTCAACTGATAGCTCAATTTTTATCATTCTTAACCCCAACAGAACATTAGAGAGAAATTTTCCTCCAACAAGAATTTTCTTAGATATGATAGTATTTAAAAGAATTCACATATTAAAAAATTTACAAACTAAAGACGGTCTGATTTGCTATTGCTAAAAGTTCACTTAGGACTCTGGAGGTCAAAATCAATCTATAGGCTACTTTCATTCTGAATTTTTAAAGTACCTTTCTGATAATCAGAATTTAAAAGGGCATCTATGGATACTTCATTATAGCAGAGCTTGTTTTCCAGAGATATACTTTTTAATACCATCTAGAATAAAAACAGCCAAAATGGTTCACACAAAACTTGACAAAATATTTACCAACTATATACTCCAGCAATCTAAGAGGGCAAGGAATATCAATTCACTGTTGTTACAAGACTTGTTAACATTGATTGAACCACATGAAGTTGCCATTTTTGTAAGTTAAGGCAACTGAATATTGGCAATTTCATTGGTTCAACCTAATAAGTTATATTAAAAGAATAGATAAATTTAATCCTCAGGCAGAACTATCATAGGGTTTTAAGGGGGGGGAGGGTCAATATAATGCCAATTCAAAACAAGATGGTTCCAGCCATATTCCCAAAACTAAATTATGTACCAAGTATTGCTAGACTCCATTCTTATAGTAATAGGCAGTCCAAAAAATAAGCAAAGTAGCATTTCCTAGACTACATTTCCTTTTACATTAGAGAAGAGCATTTATCAATGTAATTTATATTTTCTAGCTCAACATTTGAGATACCTCCCCTAAAGAGATACAATAAAATCAAACTGCTTTTCTAATTTCGATGTGGGATATAAAAGGCAGATTTAGTTTAACTTCAGTAAATATTTGTGACAAGTTTTAAATAAAATGGCATAGCTTGTAAAACATAAGTATAATATGGAATATTTAATTTCAATGAAATTTAGGCAGTTTATAAGAAGAAAGCAAGAAAATATAACCATTAGTACACAAATACAAAATAAAAGTAATTCCTAAGTCAAAGTGAAATAATTGTTAAACAGAGACATTAGATAACTATACAAGTAGAACTCTTAAAAATAAAGACCAAATAAAAAAATAATTCAGCAAAGAGTAAAGAAAAAAATTAATTAAATCAAGGATAATATCAAATTACTTCTCTAAGTCTACACCACAAAAAAAGATTTTTAAAAGTAGCTTTATGTGACAATTTTGTGTTAGACGTAAGAACTAGCTGTAAAGAAAAGTAACTTACCCTCCATCGAGAAAATAATCCACCCATCTTTTATTTGTAGAAACTGGGCACACTGATAAATACCATTAATTTTCCAAAGGAATTCACAGCTAGAAATAAAGCAAGTATTTTTAAAATTTAAGTTAAACACACAGCATACCCACTATAAACTTTAGATGTAATGCTACCTAATTTCTTTGGACTCTACTTATGTAGAATTTGAATTTAGACAGTCATTGAGATGGAGCGTACCTTTTTAAAATCCTTTCTTCAAAGCCAGCACATTTTCAAAAGTGAAAATAAAAATGACAATGGATTTTAGAAGTGTATAGTCATACCACTTTGCGATTTTCTGTTCTTTAAAGTAGGTCCCATAGTTGTTCTTACAAGAAAATATGTTACTACATAAGTAAAACCATTTCTATCATTCAGCTGTCTCTAAACTAAACCAGTTTTGTGGAATTAAGGATGTTCTATAATATTCAGAATAACATCACTTACAAATAATAATAGAAAGCCAAGTGGATTTTGAATAAGAAAATAAGGGTTAAAAGGCTACCTGTGACCTTGAGCAAATTAATGTTTTTTGAGCCTTAATTTCCTTTCTATAAACTAGAATAAATGATATTACCATTTTCTCATAGGGCAGCCTTTATTAGCCTTTATTATTACCATTTACAGATGATAAAACTAAGAGAGGCCCAAAGCCCCTCTATCCTCTGACTTCTGATCTAGTCCTATTTATTCTATTACTAAATGCTACTGTTCAACAATTGCATTAACACTTCACTCTGAAATTTTATCTAAGTCCCTCTCAAGCTAGTTCATGTCAGCTAACTGTATATGCCCTTCTTTTAGCTATATTTCTACAATAGGCTCAGCAATATTATATCCTAAATCAATTTACCAGTCAATAATTAAATAATTTTTAAGTTGATATGGCAAAAGTATACTTTTTTTTAAAGTACAGGAAAAAAAGTTTATTGGGACCCTCTTGAATACATTTTAATATTCAGTATTTCCAAACAGGTAGGATGGAGAAGGGACTCTGCCCTGAAGACAAATGACTGGTCCCAGCCCTGTCCCAGGGATACTACAGGAGTCAGTCAAGGGCTCATAGCTTTCATTCTATAGGGTTGAGAGGTAAGGGCCTGCTTTGATGGTGGCTTTGCTCCCCTCAGGCTCAGCTCAAAGTCAGAGCTCAACCTCCCTGGCCTCTCACTTATGGGGTCCTGGAGAAAGGCTGCAGCCTGCAGAGGCCAACATTAGGAGACAAAGAGGACTGTTTTAGATCACAGCAAGGTGCTATCAATAACTTAGGGGCTTTGCCCTTCTCAGCGCTGGGGCCTTGAGGATAAATCTGGATTGGTCAAGCATGCCATGGGTGTGGCTACCACAGACAAGTGCTCTAGCCCAAAGATAGGACAGCCAGCTGGCCACCACTGCTGGAAGGAACACTTCTTTGTGGCAGCAGAATGCATTCATGGGGCAGGGCGCAGCCTAAGCCCAGACAGCATTAGAGCCCACTCCAGCCCTCAGATGTCAGTCAGCCGTGTGGGTAGGAACAGTGTCACATGCAGTTTACTAACAAGCAATAGAGAGTCACTGCTCCACATGCAAAGGTATACTTTTAAACTGCTATTTTTAGCAGGTTACAGTTACATATTTGCCAATGTATAAAACTAGTTCATTTTCACACAACGAAGTTATGTAGGCCACACATTTTTCATAGCCATAAATGTAACCACAAAATAATACCAGTACTAAAAAAGTACATTTACTCTGCAGCATTATTTATAGACTGGAATTGGCATAAGGCATACCTGTCTTGAACTTCTTTGGTTAGAAAAGTAACAAAGAACCCTATTGTAAAATATTTGCACTTACAAAGTGATTTTTAAGGACAGAAATATCTATAACCTGTGCTAAAAATTTCTGAAGTTTATAAATATATTGAATGTTACAAGCCACATTTAAATTGCAATCTAAATATTAATACTTCAATATTAGCTCAATATTCAAATTTCTAAAATGTGCTTCTAAGAAACTTTATGAATAAAAGTATAAATTTCTATCTGAGCTAGGACATTAAATAGATCCCAAAACATTCTTAAAATGTTAAAAATCAAGAATCGGGGGGAGGTAAGGTTCAAATGAACCACTTAACTTGGTATTCTCAAAGTACACATCATAGCACTATATTGGCATTACCTTTTGGTGCCTATCAGAGTGTTTTGAATACAACTGACCTACACATTTTGGTAAGTAGCAAATTATATCCCTCCAAGTCAAGTTCAGAGCCATCATATCCTAAGACTATGATTTGAATTTTTAATATTTTATATTAATAACAATAATATTAAACACTTGTTAAACATTTACTCTCTAGCAGGCACTAAAAAAAATGCTTTACATGAATTTTATCATTTAGATACTACTATCTCCCCCTCCCCCCATTTTACAAATGAGGAAACTAAGGCTAGAGACGTGAAATAACTTGCTAAATTCCCAAAGTTAAGTAACTGCAAAACCAGACAGCATTTTAGTTTTGTTTTGTTTTTTTTTAAGGCAATCTATTTGTTATACCCAATAACACAAAATCAGAAATGAAGACTGCTGTATATAAATTGGGTTGGACTATTTATAGATAAGATATAGGAAAGCACCTCTAACATTGTCAAATTGTTGGTACACAGAGCCACTGAAGTGGAAAGTGAGTTATAAACACAAGAAACAGTGTTGTTACAGTGTTTCAAATAGTCTAATTCCTTCTCTTGATTAAATCTGTGTGATGAAACATGCAAAGAGAAGCTAAGTGATTTGCCAAAAATTATGTAGCTCCAGCTAGAGGCAGAACTGGTACTACAAGTTCTGTACTAGACTAGATAGATTCCTAGGCTATTGCTTTTTCCACTGCAAGAATTGCCTTATTTATTACATATCACTTCTGTAGTATGTATAACCTTAAACATATGTATAATATCTCAATTAATACCAGTTTGGCATCAATTATTTGCTTGGAGAATTGTTTTGGAGTTAATCAAACAAACTATTGCTAAGCCTCTAACATCCCTGAGGCAGGGGGTTGTGTTTTCAAATCCGTCCCCTAAAACAACATTAAGGTGATAAAGAATCATGAAATACCATATCCATGCTTTCATGTTCATAAAAGAAACAGTCAACTCCATGATTCTAGCAATTTTTCTATCAAATTCTGGTATTTGCTAAAGAAGCTGATTTACTACAATCCACAGATATGAAAGCATAACAAAATTAAATAAATCAAATACTTCTCTATAGCTTTAATTCCATACCTCTTCTATTTTTCAACCACTGGTTTCCTCCTTTCCACACAAACATCTTAACTCGAAGTCCTGTGGTCCTTCTGCAAATAAATTACTTACCCTCTCTGTAATTCAACTTCCTCATCGGCAAAAGAGGGATAGTAAGGCCCTCTTAAAAACTGACAGGCTTAAAGGGCATAATGCATTTTAAAGCATTTACAATAGTGCCTGACTTATTTCTCAATACAAGTTAGTTATTGCTGCTCTAGTCCTTGCAATTTTCTAGTCCATCTCTGCTTCCTTTCAAACACATGGAAAATACATGGAAACCAAATAACACTAGCATTTCTTTCTGAAGCATAAATCAATTTGCTTGTGCTTGAGTGGAGAGATGGCTCAATCTCAAATGGCTTGTTCCCAAGAACTCTTCCATGAACATTTACAGAGAGTCTCTTTCCACTGTGATATCACAGCGGAACTTGACATGACCTTAAAAGCTGGGTTCATCTAAATGTGTTTTCCAATGAATAATACTGTCCTCTATATTATCTGAATGTTTTCTTTTGACTGCTTTTCAGACTCAGGTTTGGGTATGAGAATTTAATGTTATTCTGAATTTATTTCTGAATTTATTCAGAATTTAATGTTGAGAATGTTATTCTTAAATACTCAGCTCACGTCACGTCACTTTAAAATAGTGACCAGAGAAACTCTGTCTTTAAAGTAAAATAGGTCTGGATTCAAAATAAGTCTCAACCACATGCTAGCCATATGATCTTGAAACAAGCCTCAGTTTCCTCATTTGTAGAAAGGTGAAAATACCTACACTTCAACCATTCAGATTAAATGAAATTATTTATCACTTAGCACAGTGTCCAAGACATAGTAAGTTGCTCAATAAATGGTAGCCATTATTATTACCAGAAAACAGAATAGACAATAACTTCTTGAATAAGAAAGCACCTACTTCATAATTTTAAAATTGGAAAGTAAAATTACACTTTATATTTTAACTGAAATTGTACTGCTCTCATTTTCTCTAATATAAAAAAGCAAAATACTATGTGCAGATTCTTCCATTAAAATACCCTTGTAGACCACTGGAGAAAACAGCATAGGAAGTCTAGTTTTATGTTTATCAAGTTCCAAACTTGAGAACATCAACAGTACCTCCACAACATATTGTACATATTTTCAACTTAACATTAAAGGTGATTTGTTGACCCATGTGATTTGTTCTAGAACTCTAACTTTGGAATGTCCTGACTGAAAGACAATTCTGAAATATTCCAAACCACCACACTTATTGTCCAAAATTAAAATTAATGTTAAGAACTATACCTATAAAAGCATTTTTTACTATAGGATTATTAAGTTCTTGCTTTTGTAGTAAGTCAACTTTCAGTCTGAACTAAATACTACCAAAAATGACTATTTTAATAGATATTTCTATATGGAATCAAATGTTTGATAACCATTTCACTTCTTTTCTTATATTCATGTCCAAGTTAATATTCTATATAAAAAATATTCTATGTAAATGCAATATAAATTCATTAACAGCATTACTGGGCTGGTCTCATTAGATGATTGGGAATTTAAAATTCTAACTTTAAACGCACAACTCTTAAGAAAATGCGTTCAAAAATCAAGTTGGACCGCCTATGGAGGCTGCTAAGACAAGAGATAGGCATACTAGTTTCAACATATGCCTAAAACCAAGTTTACCCACCTCCACTGAAACTGCTGTAGAATAGGGTCGATTTTGTCAATGATGACACCCAGACCACAGAGAAAGGAGAAAACAGTCCATACTAGGGACCACAAACCAAAAGCCAAGCAGGTAAAGCAGAATAAGGAAACCTCGTAAACAATTGGGAGTCACAGGTCTTAGAGGGTGCACGTTACATGGAGGGCACCATTAGCAAAATTGAGTTCACCAATCCCAACTCTTTCAATGCCCATACTCGATATCAAAGAATTAGAACTACTTATGTAGTTTAGATTTGCTCTTCTCCTTTAGACACGCCTAACTATGTACCTATTACACATCCTCGCCCTTCCCTCCACCCCTCATAGAGTCCACCGTCCCTCAAATAAATGACAATGCTTGTCGAACGGCTTCTCTTAGTACATAATTCACGCCCACACCCCAGAGCTGAGCAGCATGACACAGACAGTTTTCAACTCCTCTTGATTTTTCCAACTCGTGGAGCCTCCGCACAACTCAGAGAAAAGAGTAGTGGGTGGAGCACTCAAGGCGATAATTTGGCATAGGAGCTGCTAGTTTGGGACATTCGGATCCTTCGCCTCAACACAAGTGGGTCAAAGAGCTGATGCTTAGTCCAACCTAGTCATCCCCCGTAATCCCCAAGAAACCACCATCCTCCAGGAGGCAAAAAGAGGGCTCCAGCCTTCAGAGCCATCCCTCTCGTTGTGCTGGGGAATTGAGATGACAAGATGGGGAGACAGGGTCAGCGCAGGCCACGGTGGGAGTTTGACCAGCCGCGCCACAGAGCTCTTAGGCCACACGGCGTGGGGCGAGGCCCACCCGGGAAGGGCAGAGGGGAAACCCGGGCATATTTCCCGGGAGTGAGGGCGGGTGAGCGGGGGGCTCAGCGCCCCTCCCTTCTGCCAAGCCCTCCCAATGGTCCACATCTTTAAGCACTCTACCTCCGAGAAGTGGGCAAAGCCCGGCACAGGCGTCCACCGCTGCCAGCCTGGGCCACCACGGCGCAGCCTGCCTCCGCAGCAGGCAGCAGCCGCCACTGACACCGCGATGGGCCGGGCCAACTCCTTCCCATCAAACCCCGCGCTCCCGCCGCCGGCCAATCGGCGCCACAGCCGGCGTGAGCCTCTCCCCCGTCACGTGACTGTGACCCGGGCGGGCAGTTAGAGAGGCGAGCCGAGCGGTTGGACTGAGTACTTGTCTCTGTCGTTCCTCGTCGTCGCGACTCAGATGTGTACTACCATTTTGGTTCTTACTAATACAAATATTTCTTACCGTTCCTCTGCCTCCTTTTCTTTGAAAGCTTCTTCTACCAAGTCTCACCGGCAAAAGTATACCTCGAATTTGGTGGTGATGTCCCAGACCGCCGAGAGAACGGGCAAAAACTGGGAGTTGAGGGTGGAGATGGGTGTGTCTGGAAGGCTGTCGGTCCTGAAGAGTCCCCGATTAGATGTCACCCAGCGGGCAACAGAGCAAGTTAATACTGCACAACTTATATAAAAGACCAGTTCCCAAACAAACCAGTGATGAAAATTCAGCCTAGAGAACACGAGCGTTTGAGGCTTTTAGTACTAACGGACGTCAAAAAGGCTCATTTGACGACTGAACGCTTACCGGCGTATGGTAAGCTTCAAATGCCAATTGATGTTGATTTCAAGCCTGGGGATGACAATATAAGCTGAATTTTCCATCTTAAAGTCTTCTTTCCTCAGGAATACTCCCTCCACTGGTCCTCATAATGTGGGACCCACGATAAACCACTGAGGCAATATTTTACTCATTTGAAACATTGCTGAAAGAGTGTTAAGTTTCACAGACACCTGGGAAAGACAAGTTTAAAAGCAAACGACACTTGAATGAGAAAAAATACTAGAGATACGCACAAGGTAACATGGAGAGGATTGGGAAATAAGTTTCCGTGATTTTTAAAGAGCATGATGTTTTAATATGCTCCGTTTAAACTTTGGGAACGCAAACAGGCACAATAAAGAAACTGAGCATAGTATCAGGTTCGTAAGAATCATTTGTTATACTAGAAGCAAACAGATGATTCGCTGTGGAGTTGTTTGCCCTGAATGCTAAAATCTTTAATTACAGCCCTGTAAACGAAAGAATGAATGGAAGGGAACTAAAGTTTACTTAATGTGTGCTGTAAGTCAGGCACTTTACAAATGTAAAAAGAAATGAACGGACAAATTCACCTGTTTTGATATGGAAATTTAAACATTTGGTTTTTCATTCTTTACTATTTCAAAAAAAATTTTTTTTATTAAAAAAAAGTCCTGTGCAGCTTTGCAAATACATCTCACCTCAGGAAAATCTTCTTTCCTAAGAGAACAGGGAAGAATGGTTTTCTGCTTGCTAATGATTTTGCTTCTAATTTTAACTGAGCTATCAAGGTCTGTTGTAAAGGGGGGGAAATGGGACTGAGTAGCAAAGCAGAGCTGGCTGGGTGCAAGGAATTCCAAAGACCTAATCCTGAGACTGAATTCCCTAGGGAATTGCTATTTAGGCAGAGGATGAATTTGGCCTGGCAAGTGGAGGAAGAGAAGTACTAAATCATTAACTTTTAATCCTAACATTTTATGGTATCATTTTTCAAATGAGGAAACTGAAAAGTAGAAAGATTATGTACATAGTTGAAGGTAACACTAAACCACTGCCTACTTTATACCAAGAGGTTAAGAGTTTGTTAGAGCAGAGCAGGTGTAGCTCAGTGGTTGAGTGCTTGCTTTGCACATACGAGGTCCCAGGTCCCAGTACCTCCTAAGAATAAATAAATCTTAAAAAAAAAAAAAGTTTGTTAGGCAAGCAGGGAAGGATATTACACAGAGAGGTATATCAACATATGTACTATATGAATGGACTACTGGTTACAGGGTTATTCCAAATATTGAGAACCAGGCCCTGTGCTCAGGGCTGAGGATATAAAGATAAATAAAATAGCTGCTCAAAAGCAGCTGACACTAGGAGAGAAACCTTCAAGTAAACAATACAGGGTAAATAAGTGATATAATAGAGGCAAATGTTCAAGGTACTGGAAAATGATAAGGCAACTGCAGCGTGGGGGGATATGGGATAGCTATAAAAGTGGTGCTTTAAGTGAGTCCAAATCTTAAGAATTATCCCCTACTAATCCTAAAATCGTTCTTGGATAGGTTCTAAGGAAGTGAAATGTAAAGAACACAAGAGAAGGTAAGGAAAGAAACTGCTCTGGCCAATGAAATTTATTCAACAAATGAGTCATTTCTTTAGAAAAATATATGAAAACTGCAAAAGTAGGTGCTTTGAGAGCTTGTAGTAGGAACATTCATTGATCTGGTCAGGGAAGTTAGGAAAGGTTTCCTTGTGGAAGTCACACGCAAATGGAGATCCAAAGGATGAGAAACTGAAGAAGGGAAAGAGAGGGAATATTGTGAATAAAGATCTTTTATCAGAAGGGAGCTGTGCAAGTGTGTGCAACAGAAAGGAGGCAATTGTGGCTAGAGCGTAGACTGAAGGGAGCGAGTACTATAGAATGAAGCTGGAGATAGGCTAAACAGGGCTTTAGTGGCCATTTTAAGAACCTTAATCTCCATTCTTTGAACAATGGGGGAGTGTGGGGGTCTGACATGATCAGACCTGTGTTTTGAAAAGATCATTCCAGATGCAGAGTAGCGAACACAAATGGTGCCAGCATTGAGACAACTAGGAGCTATGCCTTAAGGTTAGTGTTGATAGTAGTTCAAGTAGTTTGGGTGGGAACAATAGAGATGGAGACAAGTAGGGAAAAAAATGGAACAATTTAGGAAGTTAAATGGAGAGGTCTTAATGATGGATATATATGTGGTGGGGCGAGGTAGGGATTAAAGGAGGCATGCTCAGTGGGTAGATCACAGTAGTGCTATCATTGATATATGAGGAGCACTGGAAGGGAGCCAGATTTGGGAGAAAATAGTAATTTCAATTTCAACATGTTTGGTTTAAGATGTTTGTGTGATTTCAAGTTGAATCTATGGTTAAAAGCACTGAGAAGTCTGGGCTAGAGAAAAAATATATTACAGTTTGTTATCTGTCCTTTTCTGAAATGTGCTTGTTTTCTAAAATACAAATATATATTTTATTATAAATGTGGGTTTTTTGGGGGGGAGGGGCGGAACTCACATTTCAGAAGGACAGAAAATAAAAAGTACAAGTTTATAGAGCAGTTTCCCAGACTTCCCCGAGAATCTCCTGGGGCCTTTGTTAAAAATCCTCATTCTCAGGCCCCTGGAGATTCTGATTCCACAGGTCTGGTATGGAACAGAGAAAATTGGTTTTTTAACAGGTGTCACTGGTGAATCTTATCAGAGAATTTCATGGGCAGGCTACAATGCCAGAGGCTACCTGCATGGGAGTTACCTGAAGTGCTTATTAAAATGTAGTATCTTGGGCCACAGACAAAAATCTCAAGGGATAAAAGAGATGGGGGGGGTGGCACAGTGCCAAGTCTTCCAAGTCTTCATCATCCTCCCTCTTTGACAGAAGTATCCTAGGCTCTCCACCAGGCAGTTCTAGGGAAAGTGGAAGTCCTTTGTATGTTTAAACAGCGGGCAGCCCTCGCAGGCAGCAGTGCTAACAGCCTTCCTGGCTCTTAGCCCATGCTCCTGCCCTGTTCACTGAAATGGCACTCACCTCACTCAGATATCTAAGTAATGTGGTCTTGAAGCTACTATCCGCTGCATCCTGAAGGTGAGTTTGTTAGACAAGGTTGATACTACTTGGGAGGAAATGGACAGTAAATAGGGAAAACCCACAGCACCAAAAGCCAAGAGCAGTTTTTCCCTTTCAGCTGGGAAGAGGCCAAGGTACAACTTTCTTCGGGTGTACAGCACCCAGGTTCATCAAATACCAGCCACCTCTGCCATGCCACCCAAGACTACCCCAATGAGATCAATGTCTCGTACCTGAGGTGCACTGGTAGGGAAGTCAGTGCTACATCTGCCCTGAGCCCTAGTATCAACCCCCTGGGTCTGTCTCTAAAAACGGTTGGTGATGACTTTGCCAAGACAACTGGTGACTGAAAGGGTCTAAGGATTACAGTGAAACCAATCAGAAAAGACAGTTCTCCGCTCTGATCATCAAAACCCTTAAGGAACCACCCAGAGACAGAAAGAAGCAGAAAAGCATTAAACACAGTGGAAATACTACCTTTGATGATATCATAATTACCAGACAAATGGAGCACAGATCTTTCTCCAGAGAACTCTCTGGAGCAATTAAAGAGATTCTGGGGACTGCCCACTCTGTGGGCTGCAATTCTGTTGGCCACCACCATCATGACATCAAAGATGACATCAACAGTGGTGCAGCAGAATGCCCATCTAGTTAGAACTACAAAGGAAAATATTTCAATAAATATTTTGTAACATTGATATTTAACAGCCAAAAAAAAAAAAAAGCTAAGAGCATGGGGTGCAGCAGAATGAGTAGCAAAGACTCCTCAACCTCTGTTTGCTCATTTCAGATTTAGACCTACCCATCACAATCTCCTGAAGTAAATGTGTGCTAAATGTGGTCCCCATGTTCCATTAAAAAAATTGAAAAACTGAAGTCTAGTCTACTGTCCATTTCCTCCCAAGTAGTATCTACCTTGTCTAACAAACCCACCTTCAGGATGCAGCAGATAGTAGCTTCAAGTACCACATTACTTAGATATCTGAGTGAGGTGAGTGCCATTTCAGTGAACAGGGCAGTGAAATAACTCTGAAAATACCTAATATATGTTGATATTATCATTTATCAAGTATAATATTACAATTTTCTGTATTAATAAAAAGTGCATAAATTCCAGAGATTATTTGCATCTGTGAGACATGATTTAAAATTAGAACGCAAGGTATCCTGTTATGTAGACCTGTTTCAAAACTCCGTATGATGCTCAATTTACAATTTAAAAAAATAAAACTTGGCTTGTAGAAAATTCTGGAAAAAATAATCAGCTACACAAGTTAAAATACATTCTTGGCTTGGTGCCCAGTAACTCCAAAAGGTGACATTCTAATGCTACCTAAAAAATGATACACATGACAAATCAGGTAACTGGTAAAACTTGAGTCTTCTCTTGCATGTATGTAAAGCTTACCCATAAAAAATAAACAAGGAAAATGTAGCTTTAGCTAATTCATACTGAGATTTATTGTTAATAGGAGTCATAAGAGTACATGGCATTTTACAAAGCATAAAATATAGGAGACAAGTATCCCGTCCTGAGGAGCTTGGTAAAACATGTACAGGCCATAGCTAACATGAAAAATACTAAGTCTTGTCAATTTACAAAGTGGACAGCAATGGATGACTACATGTAAGAAAGATGTCTTATGAAAAGAGAGAATAGGAAAATGCCTGGGATTTGAAAAAGAGCCCTATTGAAAAAGCTTGAAGGAAGAATGAAAAGAAGGTAAGGAAATGAAAGACAAAGGGATAAGAAATGAGGAAAGATGAAAAACTAAAGATAAAGGTAGAGGAAAAGACTTGCTGCTATGAGACAAGAACTAATACATGAGCTATAGAATGTAGGATTGATTTGCTTAGACAACTAGAAATTCAAACTATACAACTCTCTTCTTATAAAACTTAATATGAGGGATGTTATCTTGTGTTAGCGGAGGAACTTGTAACATTGATATAAAGTTAGTGGTTGCCAGGGGTTCAGAAGGGGCAGGGGGAATGAATGGGTGGAACAGGGTATATTTGGGGCAGTGAGGATTCTTCAGTATAATACTGCAATGATGGCTGCATGACATGTATTTGTCAAGGCCTATGGAACAGTACAGCACAAAGTGTAAACCATTAATAGCAATGCTTCAATATTGGTTCATCAACTGTAATAAATGTACTACACTAATCTAAGAGGTCAATAATGGGAGTAACTATGTGTGTGGGTATAATTTTTCTTTAAGTATAAACCTAAAACTTCTCTAAAAATAAAGTTTAAAAAACAAAAACACTGTGAGCATAATTAAGCAATAAATTATATATTTTAATGTGGTTAAAAGGGGAAATTTTAGGCTGTATATAAGTTACTAGAATAAAAATTTTAAATCATAAGATTGTACAGCATAAACAGTGGGCCCTCATGTAAATCATGGACTATAGTTAATAATATAATTATATTTTTTTATCAGTTGTAACAAATGTACCACACCAATGCAAGGTGTTAACATTGGGGGGAGGGTATATGGAAACTCTCTATTTTCTGAATGATTTTTCCGTAAACCTACAACTTCTCTAATAAAAAGAAGCTGTAGACATTAAAAAAAAAAAACTTAATAGTTTTCCCAAATAGTAGACACTAAGCCAAACCTCTTGTTCAAGCCATATTACTCCATCTATGACATATGTATATATAAAGAATATTCTATGCATATCTGTATTCAGCTGAATTGTGAATAACTTAAAAGTTTAATGATCTTTTGAACTATAGTATGAAAAAAGCTTCACTTTAGAAGATATCTTTAAAAGCACTAGTTTCATTATATATACGTATGGTATAGAAAAGCCCAAATGCTATAGCAATACTGAAATAAATCAGAGCCAATGTTATCCCTACAAGATAAAAACCAACTTCCTGTGCCGGATATTCAGGGTCCTTCACAATCTGCCTCATGCTCTTTTCTTGTACATGTCCAGGCTCTACCCTCATGGACACAGCAGCTGTACCTGCCTTGTCTTTACTCCCAATAGGGCATACTCAGGGAATTTCTGTTCAAATAATTTGTCCATTTTTAAATTAGATTGCCTGTCTTGTTATTAATGAGTTTGAACATTCTTTATATATTCTGGATACTAAGTCTTTTTCAGATATGTGATTTTCAGATATTTCTCTGAGCCTATGGCTTGTCTATTCATTCTCTGAACGTTGTCTTTCAAAGAGCAGAAGTTCTTAATTTTAATGAACGGCTATTTATCTTTTTTTTTTTCTTTTCTCTGTTGTGCTTTTGGTATTATAACTAAGAAATCTTTGACCAACTAGCCCAAGATCACAAGATTTTCTCCTGTGTTTTCATCTACAAGTTTTATACTTTCAGGTTTTACTTTTAGGTCGATGATCTATTTTGAGTTAATTTTGTGTTAGGAGCAAAATATGGATTGAGGTTCATTTTCTTGCATATGGATATAAAAGCGTTTCAGCACCATCTGTTGAAAAGACTGTCCATTTTCTGTTGAATTGCCTTTGCACCTCAGAGAGGACAGGACATTGCCATGTGACAGGAGGCAGAAGCACAAGCCAAGGAACCCTAATGATTGCCAGCAGCCAGCACCAGAACATTACAGTCTTCGGGGAGAAAGCGAGCCTTGCCAATAGCTTGATTTTGGACTACTAGCCTCAAAATCATGAGCTAATAAAAGCTTTTTGTTTAAGCCAAAACTGGTTTATGGTATTTCTGATAGCAGCACAGGCAAACTAAGAGAAATATATAGTTGGGTCTTGCTTTTTCATCCAATCTGGCAAATTCTTTTTAACTGATTTCATTGTTATTGAAATAATGAAAATTCTCTAATAATGATTGAAGTGATGAATGCACAACTATGTGATTATACCAAATACCATTAATCATTGATTGTTCACTTTGGATGAATAGTATGCTTTACTAATGTATCAATAAAATTGATTTGTTTTTTTAAAAAAAAAGATTTCAAAGAAGAAAAAGGAGGAGGAATAACAGAAACACAGGGTATATTTGGCAAAAACCTAAAATATTTACTATCTGACTCTTTACAGAAAAAGTTTGCTGACCCCTGTTTTAAACCATTTCTATTTAATGCCATTGTTGAATATGTTGAATTTAAGTCCACAATTTAATTTTTGTTTTCCACCTATCCCGTCTGTTTTTTGTTCATCTAATTACCTTTTACTGCCTTCTTTTGGATTTAAATATTTTTTAGTATTCCATTTTAATTTATCCATGGGCCCTTTAGCTATGTCTCTTTATACAGGCATACCTTGCTTTATTACACTTAGCTTTACTGTGCATCACAGATATTGCATTTTTACAAATTGAAAGTTTGTGGCAACACTGTGTTGAGCAAGTCTATTGGCACAGTTTTTCCAACAGCATATGCTCACTTCGTGTGTCTGTGTCACATTTTAATTAAGGTATGTACATTGTTTTTTTAGACATAATGCTATTGCACACTTACTTGACTACCGTATAGTAGAAACATAATTTTTTTAAAGATTTATTTATTTCTCCCCCTCCCCCCCCCATTGTTTTGGCGCTCGCTGTCTGCTCTCTGTGTGTTCTTCTGTGTCTGCTTGTCTTTAAGTGGCACCTGCAACCGATCCGGGGAACTTCCAGAGTGGAGAGAGATGCTCTATCTCTTGCTCCACCTCAGCTCCCTGGTCTGCTGCATCTCTCATTGTCTCTCTTCTGTGTCCTTTTTTGTTGCGTCATCTTGCTGCACCAACTCTCCGCAAGGGCCAGCACTCCTGTGCAGGCCAGCTCTCTGCTCAGGCCAGCTTACCTTCCACCAGGAGACCCCAGTAATCAAACCCAGGACCTCCTATATGGTAGACGGGAGCCCAATCACCTGAGCCACATCCACTTCCCTAAACATAATTTTTATATGCATTGGGAAACCAAAATTTTCGTATGACTCACTTTATTGCGATATTGACTTTATTGCAGTGGTCTGGAACCAAACCTGCAATATCTCTGAGGTATGCCTGTACAATCATTTGTGCTTGCTCTAGGGATTACAATGCCTACTATTTCACCATCAACTTAGACTTAGTATTTTACTATTTCATTAAAGTGTAAAGTCCTTACAACCATTTATGAGCCTTTATCCCCCCTTTATGTTTACAGTTGCCATATGTATTATATCTACATGCACAGAAAAAAAAAACACCAATGTTATAATTATTTCAAAGACATACATATTTTAAAGAATTTAAACAAAGAAAATAGTTTATTACATTTACCCAGATGTTTACTATTCCTTCATCCTTGAAGTTTCAAGTTTCCTCCAGTATCATTTTCTTTCAGCCTTAAGAAGTTTCTTTGGCATTTCTTTTAGAGCAAGTATGCTGGTGACAAATTCTTTTTGTTTTCCTTTATATGATAAAATATTTTGCTTTTATTTCTAAATGGATATTTTCCCTGGATGTAGAATTTGGACTTAACAGTTCTAGAGTTCAGTACTTTAAACTATTGTTCCACTGTCTTCTGGCCTTCAGGGTTACTGATGAGAAATCCAGGGTTATTCAAATCAGTGTATCCCTATGTGTAATGTGTCCTTTATCTCTAGCTCTTCCAAGATGTTTTTCATCTTTGTTTTTCAGCAGTTTGATAATGATCTGTCTGGACATGGCTCTCTTTGAACTTATCCTATTTGGGGTTCACTGAGCTCTTGATCAGAAATTTTATGTCTTTCCCCAAATTTAGAAAGTTTTGGCCTTTATTTCTTAAAATATTTTTTTTTTAAATATTTTTTCTATACCAATCTCTTTCTCCCTTGTCTGAGACTCCAGTCAACATGAACGCTAGAGCTTTTGATATTGTCCCACAAGTCCCAGAGACTCTGCCCATTGATTTTTCAATCTGTTTTTACCTGTGTTCTTAAGATTAGAAATTATCTATTGACCTATCTTCAAATTCACCAACTCTTCCTTATTATCTCCATTTTGCTATGAGCCCATCCAGTGAGTTTTTATTTCAGGTACTGTATTTTTCAGTTCTAAACTTTCTGTTCAGTTCCTCTTTATAATTTCTGTTTCTCTGCTGAGATATTTCCATTCATTTCAAGGGTATTTACCTTTTCCTCATGGAGTACAATTATAATAGCTCTTTTAAACTCTTTTTCTGATAATCTCAACATCTGGGTCATCTTGAGATTGACACCTATTGATTATCTTTCCTCTTGAGAAATTATCACATTTTCCTGGTTCATTGTATGTTGGGTACTTTTAAATTGTATCCTGGACATTTTGACCATTATACTGTTTAGAATCTGAGTCTTGTAAAATCCTCAGGGAATGATGGTTTTTTTTTGTTTGTTTGTTTGTTTGTTTTAGCATGTAATCAATCTATTTAGGTTCAAAACACTATTTCCATTTCTCTTTCTATAGATGCTAGTCCCACGTGATAAAAATTGATAGTTCAGGGTGTTTTTTTGTGTGTTGTTTTGTTGTTGTTATTTTTGGTTATTTTGTTTTTGTTTTTGTTTTTTTTTTGTCTGCTATGCTGTTTTCTATTTGTCTCTTGCCCCACTAAAAGGTGAGTCTGAAATTGGAGACTTGTATTTCAATTCCCAAAGCCTTTCCTAGATCGCTTTGGGTCTGTTCTACACATGTACAGCTCAGAGTTGAGGCCTGGCATTATGATGGTTTATCAACAGAATTTGGAGATCTTCTCCAGGTTTCTCCCTTCCAAGATTTCCCACATACTCTCTAGCCCATATGGGTCCTTTTTCCTGATCCTCTGGCCAGAAAGATTTGATTGCTGTTGTACTTCTAGCTGCTTTTGCTCGTACAAAATTCCTCCGATTGGGACCACCCACAGAGCAAATAGAGAGGAAAAAAAGAAAGAGGAAAAACAGTGGTTCTCCCTACATTCTCTGGCCCTCAGGGTCAACTTTTCCCACCTCTTCTACCCAGAAAGATAGGTCCTCTGCTTCAGCTGTACTACAGGCTACCCTCTATATTGCCACAAAAGAAAAAAAAGAAGGAAGAAAAAGAAAAAAGGATTACCCCCACACTCTCTGTACCACAGGCATCCCCTTTCCTGGTCTTTTATACAGAGTGAAAGGCTTTCCTCTCAAAGTTTTGGTTGTCTGTAGCATGGCTGCCCCAGCTTCCCCTGGATGCCAACCCTTGGCTTAAGACCATGAGCAAAACGAGGGTAAAAATGGGGTACTCACCCTCATACAGCTTCCTTCTCCAGGTTTTGATTACCCTACCCAATCTGCCTGCTTTTCTTTACTTTTCAGAGTCCTCAGGTAGTTGCAATTTGTAATTTGTCTAGAGTTTTTATTTGTAATCAGCAGAGAGGTAAGCTTTAGAACAGGGATTCTTAACAAGGTGTCCATGAGCTTGAGTTGAAATTCAAAAAAAACCTTATTCTTGTGGGGACGTGTTGGTGTGGGTGTGGTATATTTATTAAATAATACACAGTATAGTGTGGACTTAGTAAGGGGTCTGTGGTTTTCACCTGAGTGGCAAAGGAGTCTGTGGACAAATAAGGCTAAGAACCCCTGCTTTTGTGGGCTTAATTCATCTTGGCCAGAAATTCTGGTTGCATATTTTTTATCCCTCTTCATGGGACAATGATTTTGTAATATCACTTTCCATAAAGAGTAGAAAGATAATTAGGTCTTTTGGTTGATAAAAATTTGTTTTTATTATTGACAGTTTAGAAAAATATCTCAGCTTCATGTTAATATATCATAAATTAAAATTTTATGGCCGTCAAATGTGGGAAAAGTACTATCAAGATTTTTTCATATATGTGCTTTAAAGATTTCAGGGCATCTCAAGTTTTCTTGTACAGTGATTAATCTGGGATATTCTTTGAATCTATGATAGGTATAACCCTTCCTTGATACACTTGTTGTAACAGCGCAGTGTGAGTTTTATATTACTTTTGCAAAGTAACCATTTTATATCAAATTTGCAAGAAATGTAAATCATTTCCAATGTGTTCTTATGATTTCCCCTTTCTTCATTAATTGGTTTATCAAACAATCCAAAATTCTATTCATTACTTCTATTTGAAATGTATCTCTTCTTCAGTAAATTCCTGTTTTTATTATGACTTGAAATCATTTTTTTCAATTTACTTTTTCATATCAGAATAACTTCTATTGATTTAATTGCCCACCTTTTCCACTTGTTTCATATTGCATGAATTTTTCATCTGAATTTTTTTCAGTTCTTTATAAATAGATTTTAAAATGACAAAAATTGCTCTCCATATAATTCAAATCAGCTGTCTATAATTTCCTAAATATTTTATTGAAACATTCCAAAGAGTCTTTCTGAATTGCAATTAAAATGATCTATTTGATCTTTATCAACTTTTTAAATAAGTTTGTTGCTTATTTATGTTGGAATTTTTCTTTCAAGTCTTTGAAAACTATATTTTAGAATCCTTAAAATACCCTTGATCCATGTTGCAAGTCTCAAACAGCTTTATAATGGGTAGCCCATTATATTACACTTAGACTTTTAAAAAAATCCATATTATGGATTTGACATATTTATTTAAAATATTCCATTTATGAGAGGAAACCAAAAGAAAATAGCTGTTGTAAAATACCAACATGGTTAACAACTATGGAGGCAGCTTTTCTCATCCCAGATTAAAGGAATTAGCTGTACGTGGTATACATCCTGCACACTTTATATTTAAAGAGTGCTAGCAGCCTGTGTCCTCACCTTTCATAAGAGCCATGTTATCAGACAACTCTCCATGAATGTTTTTAACCACAAGTTACTATTGACCAAAACTTGCTTCACAATGTTAAATAAAGCTACAGGTCAGTTTTGAGTTAGTAAAAGACTTAAAAACTACTCATAGGGTTTTCAATCACAGCAGAACACAATAATTGCCACCTCATTAGTGTTGGTCACATCCAGCATAGAATCTATAATAATGGATTAGTATTTGGTATCTCATTTATGTGTTAACCCTTATATTATGTACCTATTTTCCCACTATTTCAATTCATTCTTTATAAACTGGTAAACATTTGTTTTCATTTTGGGCATTTGTCCAAGTTATCATGCAAAAATGAGTTAAATTCAGGCCCCGCCCTGATTAAGATGGCAGAGTGAGATGCTTCAGAGCTCCATTCCCCCACAGAATCTCTGAACAACCCACCAGAACTGGCAGAAGCAACATTCTTAATACTCCAGAAAACAGTTAAAGGATTGCACTAACAGGGAGAGCACTGAATCAAGAAAAAGACTATGTAAAAGCAATAGGATAGACCTGAATTTTGGGAAGATGGTGGAGTAGGAAGCTCTAGGAATCAGTCCCTCCAATAGAACAAGTATTAAACAGGCAGAAACTGTCAGAATCAACTATTTTGATTCAAATACTTCAAAAACAAAGATCAAATTGTGGATATACCAGACATAGGTAAATATAAATGAGTAAATATAAATATAAATGCCAGTATTATTGTATTTTGGTTGGTAACTCCATTTTTTTACTTCCTACAGGTACTAAATGGCAATTTAATAAAATGTAATAGCAAATCAGTGGTTTTGGAATTATAATGTATAAACATGTAATTTTTTACAAGCTACATGAAGGTGGGGGCCTGAAGGGGTATAGGAACATAGTTTGTGCGTGCTTTTGAAGTTAAATTTGTATCAAAACAAATGAGATTGGTATAGATTTAGGATGCTAAATTTAAGCCCCATAGTAACTACAAAGAAAATACTGAATATGTAAGGTCATTGTTTTTTAACTAATCCATTCCTGTGAGCGTGAGACCCTTTTGATTGGGCTACATCAGTGAGTCATGATTCAGGTTAAGTCTCTGCCCTCTTACTGGAGCTGATATAAACAGAGACACAGAGAGAGAGAGATACAGGAAAAAGGAGCTCCGCCATTTTTGACCCTGCAATGTGAAAGGAGGACTCAAGGATCACTAGCAGACAAAGCTTAGACATGAGGCCCCCAAGAGGCTGGGCGATGGAGTAGCTCAAGACTGAAGAGATGAGCAGTATGCCTGATAGCTCACAGCTGAACTCAAGAAGAAAGCGGAGCAGTTGAGACTAAGAGACAAGCCCTATGCCTGGTTGCCCACAACTGAGCTCTGCCAGATGGTAGATTCTGGAGGGGAAGGCAGGGACCTCAGCAGAGATTGGTGGCCATCTTTGCCATGTGGCAGAACGCTAATAAAGCATCTCTGCTGGTGCCTTGATTTGGACATTTCACGGCCTCGGAACGGTAATACCCCTAATAAAATTCACATTATAAAAGCCAACCCATTTCTGGTACTTTGCATCTGCTGCCCTGTGGCAAACTAAGATATTCATAGAGACAAAAATTAGAGTATAGGGTTGTCAGGGGTGAGAGGCAGTGGGAATGGGAGTTAATGTGCAATGGTTGTAGGATATCTGTTTGGGAAAAGGGAAAGTATTAGTAATGGAAGATGATGAGTGTATAGCAATATAGTGAGTGTGATTAATCCCACTGACTGGAATGCTTGAGAGTGGTTGAGATGGGAAAGTTTGTTGTATATATGTTCCTACAATTTTAAAAAGGATAAGAAATGAAAGAGCAACTAAAAGAGACAATGACAATTAAATTCAATATATTTTCCTCCACGGGGTATAACAAGGGAAAAGAAAATTCTCTAAAGGACTTTATTGGGATATGTGAAAAAAATTGGAATATAGACTGTAAGCTTATATCAATGTTAAATTTCTTGAACTTGATAACTGCACTTAAGGTGGTTACATAAGTGAATATCCTTGTTCTTAGGAAATGTAAATGGTAATATTAAATGTTCAAGGAGCATGATATATATAACCTACACTCAAGTGTTCAGAAAATGGTTTGATAAATAGATAGACAGGTAATGAACAGAGGAAGGAAAGAAGGAAGAAAGGGAGGGAGGGAGGAAGGAGAAAATAAGAAAGAGTGAGAGAAAAAGAAAAGGAAGAAACAAAAAGAAAGAGAGAAAGGGAAGGAAGGAAGGGAAGAAGGGAGGGAGGAAGAAAGAAGGAAAGGATAGAAAGAAAGAAAGAAGGAAAGAAAGAAGGAAGGAAAAAAGAAAAAGAAAGGACAGAGAAAGAAGGAGAGAGAGAAGAAAATATGGCAAATGTGGCAAAATGTTGAAATTGGTGGATCTGGTTATCAGGGGTAGGGAATAACTGTATGTTTGAGTCCTCATATGGGATTTGTATTATTTTTTTAACTGTCCTGTAACTTTTTAAAGTGTTTCAAAATTAAAAATTAAAAAAATTAATAAGTTAAATTCAACAATTATTTCTAGGATTCCCATTAAATCCCTACTTTTTATCATGATCTCTGAGTTTCCTTTAAAAGCACAAACTCAACAACTCTTTCTAGCACAAATAATAAGGAATGTTCTTTCTTAGCTTTTTTTAGTTATTATTTATGTGTAACTTAAGTATAGTTCTCTAGGGAAACAGAACCAACAGGAGATATCTGTAAATAGTATGAGATTTTATAAAATTGCCTCATGTGACTGTGGGGATGCACAAATTCAAATCCCATAGGGCAGCCTGCAAGCTGGGAACTCCAATGAAGGTATTAGATGAATTCCCCAGAGAAGCTGGCAGGCTGAAGTAAAGATGAAAATTCTCTTTTCTGAGTGCTGAAATCATCACTTCTCCTTTTAAAGCCTCCAACTGATTGGATGAAACACCTCTCAGTGCTGAAGGCAATCTCCTCAGGTGATTACAGATGTAATCAGCCACAGATGCACTCAACTTACTGGTGATTTAAGTCCATGAGATGTTCTCACAGTAACAATTAGTCCAGTGCTTGCTTGACCAAGCAACTGGGTACGTTATCTGGACAAGTTGACACATGAACCTAACCATCACACTAAGTAAACAACTTTTCTTGTGCTCCATGGAATAGTTACAGCTTTTGAGGACTTTCAATACATTCATTCAGTCTTAAAACCCATCCAGTGGAAGTAATGTCTATCTTATTGAAAATAATTTACAAACAAAACAGTATTCATGACTTTTTAGCCTTGGAATAAGTAGCCTAGCTGGAATCTCATGGGTTTTTCCAGCTCTTCCAAGGGGTCCTGAAGCTTCAACCTCCTTAGCTTCATGGTAAATCTGCCTCAGAATATTACTTCCAGGTTTTATCCATACTTTCCCACTGTCTGGAGTGTCTTATCTCTTTTTCTCCTCCTTAAAATCCCTACTTTTCTTTCACAGCTTGGTTCAAATGTCAATAATTTCCTGAGAAAAAAAACTAGTGTACTGGAAAGGGTTTATTTAGGCTTTTGTAAAAGACAGATCTGGGTTTCTCCCATAGCTATGTCACATGCTGGTTGTGTATAATAAGCAAATCATTAACTTCTCTGAATCACAATGTCTTCATCTATGAAATATGTATAAGAAAATCTTTACTGAGTTGTGAGAATTTTTTTAAAAATAGTATTTCATAAATTCTGTTTTTCTCACTTTAATATCCCTCAATAGAAAATTGGGAATATTAAGAAGATGGTACTTAAGACAGACTTTAGAAGCACCCCCCCCCCCCGCCTTAATAAAAGGTGGAGTGGGCATCGTCATCCAAGAATCCTCAGGACTGGGGAATGAACTATGGACTAAAATAGACTTACCAGTATTCTACTATAGACTTATTATGATTCTAGCAATGGAAGAAAGATCATTGATGTGGAGGCAGTTGCCACTAGAGGTTCTGAGGGGAGAAAGAGGGAAAAACAAGTATAATACGGGGGCATTTTCTGGACTTGGGAATTGTCCTGAATGACATTACAACGACAGATACAGGCCATTAAATATCTTGCCATAACCTACAGAATTGAGTGGGAGAGAATGTAGATTACAATGTAAACTATAATCCATGCTTAGTGGCAATACTCCAAAATGTGTTTCTCAATTGCAAGGAATGTACCACACTAATGAAAGATGTTGCTAATGTGGGAAAATGTGGAGCGTGTGGGGAGCAGGGCATATGGAAATCCCCTATATATTCTCTGTAACATTTATGTAATCTAAGTATCTTTTAAAAAAGAAAATAAATAAGTAAATAAATAAATAAATGAGAGATTTTAAATTATTTCTCCACATCTAACATCATTTTATTATTTGGGTGCCCAATTATTTGGACTGTAACTGGGATGAAGTGAGTGAGACAGCAACAAAAAAATTTAGGTACTTTCTCCAAAGAATTGAAAGCAGGGACTCAAACAGATATTTGCTTGCACACTATTGACCATGGCAGCATTATTCACAAGTGCCAAAAGATGGAAGCAACCCAAGTGTCCACCAACAGATGAACAGATAAACAAAATGTAGTATATGCACACAGTGTAATATTATACAGCTGTGAAAAGGAATGAACTTCTGATATATGCTACAACATGGATCAACCTTGATGACATCATGTTGAGTGAAATCAGCCAGATGCAAAAGGACAAATATTGGATGAGCTCACTGATATAAAATAAGTAGAGTAAGCAAATTCGGAGTCAGAAACTAGAATACGGGTAACCAGGGGTCAAGGTGGGGTAGAGAAATTAATGTTTAATTGGTACAGAATTTCTGTTTGGGGTGATGGTAAAGTTTTGGTAATGGATGGTGATGGTAGCACAACATTGTGAATGTAATTAACATCACTGAATTACATATTTGAATGTGATTAAAAGGGGGAAATTTTAGGTTCTATACGTGTTACAAGAATAAATTTTTTTGAAAAATTGAAATATGCTTTTTCATTTATGGTTAATTACTTTTTTCCTTTATTAGAGAAGTTGTGGGTTTACAGAGCAATCGTGCAAATAATACAGGATTCCCATATACCACCCTATTATTAACACCTTGCAATTGTGTTACAGTTGATGATAGCACATTTTTATAATCAAACTATTAACTATAGTCCTGGTTTAACTTAGATTTTTATGATTAAGTATTTGTTTTAAAACAAATTAATTAATCAAGGAAATAAATTTTAAAATTCATTAATAAATATAAATAATAATTAATTCAATTTCTAAAAAATTAATGCAAAAAAATCTATGATGAACAAAATATCAAAATTTTAAATTAAAGAATCAATATTATTGATTTTTCCTCTACCTCAGGCTCCAATATGGGTTGGCCCAGTACTGGAGATCAAAACTTTATAGAACAATGTGGAAGATTATTTCCCTGTATAATTATATCATAGTTAATTTAAATTATTCTTTTATTCTCAATTGTACTTACAATGCCATCTTTTTTTAAAAGAATTTATTGAAGCATATCATTCATAAATAAACATAAATAAACAATAATTGTGAACTTACAAAACAAACATGCATAACATCATACAGGGCTCCCACACATCACGCCACCACAAATACTTTGCATTGTTGCGAAACGTGTTAACAAATTATGAAAGAGCATCGTCAAAGTATTGCTTCTAACTATAGTCCATATCTTACTCCCCTATACTTTTTTTTTAAAGATTTATTTATTTATTTACTTTTATCCATTTTTACCTCCCCCTCCCCCGTTTTTGTGTCCATTCGCTGGACAACTCTTTGTGTCCGTTTCCTGCCCTCTCTTCTCATCCTTCTCCTCCTGTCTTCACTGGGATTTGATCCTCGGAACCTCTGATATGGGAAAGAGGCATCCTACCGCCTAGGCCACCTTAGTTTCTGGTTTTTTGGCGTGTATCATCTTGGCTCTCCCTTGTGTCACTCTCCTGTTACGTCATCAACTTGCTGCGTGGCTCGCGGGGCCTGACGGCACCACCCGCACATGGGGCCTGGCGCATTTTACTGGGAAGTCCCGGGGATCGAACCCAGGTCCCTCCATATGGGAGACGGACACCCAACCACCGGAGCCACATCCATCCCCCTGCTATATCTCTTAAAGTTGACCTAAGATACCCAAAGTTACAGTCTTTTCCCATACAGGCTGGTCATATAATAAGTTAGGCTTAGTTTATGACCAACATTCTAAAAACCAGACCTAGGGAGAAAAACTAGGTCTGGGGACACATGCATGGTTTCTAATATAGCAAATGTTTAGCCTACCCCGATTATCACAAAATCAGGACAGTGAGAATATTCACAACAATGCCATCTTTTTATACCTCCAACCTTAAGTTTTCCAGCATTATAGCTTGATCATACACAAAGATGAAATTATCTTTATCTTAAAAATATTTTTATGCTATTGAAAATTAGCTTACTATTTTGGAACTCTTTTAACAATTTGTATTACAGAGAACTTCACTCTGGAATGATCTATTCATAGTATACGGTCCATTTTTATCTACAATGAAATTAAATTAATTTCACTCTCAACTCTTTACAAAATGGCTCATTTAAGAGTAGTTCAGACACTTTGTGCTTCCTTTAAGAATTCTACCTATATGACTATAAGTTCTTATTTTTTCAGCTAAATTATTTAGGCAAAGTTTATTTGACTATTTCCTGAAATTCTGTGGTAAAACACTTTGAATATTCTACTTTAGTGTGTTCTTTAATGAGTACACTCATACACTGTTGGTAGAGGAATAAGTTTATATTGTTTAAGGTCAATTTGAAAATAATTATCAAATTTGAAATATGCATTAAGATAAAATATAAATGTTTTAGAAGTAGTTTTTTCCCTTCCTATCCTACTGGGTGAAAGAGCACAGAGTCCCTGGCTTCAGGACCTCACACTTTAAGGGTAAGGAGAAAAGAATGATAACTTGTGATCTTTACATAGGCAATATTTTAATATTGTTTTGAGACATGTTTTAACATTTTAAATGTCAATTATAGCCCATACAGAAAGTGTGAGTAGAGTCTAAAAATTTTGGAATTGCCTTAATTCTCTACTTTGAAATTGAAGATAATTTTATATTAAGTATAGGCAAATCCTCAAACTAAGGATAAATGAGTTGTTTTAACAGTCACAGTATTTACCTTTTCAAATTATTTGGTTTATTTTTTTTAACAATTAACACATTCAAAAGTTGCAACAGGGCGTACAAAGAACATTGTCTCCTTCCCACCCCCGTCCTCAGGACTCACAGCTCCCCTCCCGGGAGGCAACCAGTGCTGCCAGTTTTAGATATCATTTCAAATACATTTTGTGCATATATATTTCTTTTTTTCATGCAAAGAGTAGTTCATCCTATATACTGTTCTGCATATATACTAAGAATTAATCTCATTCTTTTTAGTAGCTGCATCAGATTCAGTTGAAAGGATGTAGCTTTCTTTAACTAGTCTTCTATTAATGGACATTTCGGTTTTGTTTCTGGTCTTTTACTTCTCTAAGCAATGCAGCAGTCAATAGCCTTGAGCATGTACCATTTCTTTCTGTGTCAATAAGCATCTAGAGCAAAAAATTCCAAAAATTGCTGGGTTAAAGGATATATGCAATTATAGTTCTGATAAATATTGCCAAATTGCCCTCCGTAGAAGTTGAACAAAATTACATTCCCATCAGCAATGTACCTCTTTCCCCGCCCCAGACAACACAGTGTATGAACAAAATTTTTGATTGTTAAACATGATAGGTTTTTATTTAAGTATATCTCATTGTAGTTTTAATTTGTATTTTTTAAATTATGAGTGAGGTTGAACATCATTTCCTGTGTTTAAGAGCAACATTTATTCCCAAGCTTCATTACTTGAAGAGTAGTCAATGATTTCCTTCTAATTCTGTCTCAAAATTTTTCCCCTTAATGAAAAAAGACATCCTACTGAGCTGTAACTTTATAGTGTCTGCCATTACAAAAGCAATATCTTAGAATATAAAAGCAGGGTTTTTCCACCTTTTCTGGAAGAATTCAATAATTCATCTTTGGACTTGTAACAAACATGTAGAGTTATACTAAAACTATTTTTAATAAAGTTGGAAGTCCCAAAAATATAGAAAACCTCAATTTTAATTGTCTTTCACAATACCATGCTAAAATGCAAAATATACATGTTACTAACCAAAAGATAGTATCTATCTTAAAACGAAAACTGTGATATTATTCCATATTGAAAAAAAAAAAAAGCAAGCTTCTAAAACCTAGGAAACCTCTCTTCTAATTAAAGCTTGTCTTTGGGGATTTTCTAACATAATTCTTAATGAGTGACATAAATACAGTATAAATTTTAATGCATTATCCATAAATAGTATCATTATATTTTTGCTAGTATAGCAACACCAATGTAAATAAATATTATAAATGAATATCAATTATAGTTTTTTGTTCTGTTCTGTGGAATTTCACTGTGGACACTAAATTATTATCCTTCCATCAATACTATAGAAGTTAATCTTACTAAATAAAATATAGTATTTGAAATGTATTGAAATTCTCAGGATTTTTCCAGTTAGTTTGTATTGCCCATATGGAAATTACTTAAAATCTCAGAGTTCTAAGTGAAAAATATCATTATTAATATTATTTTAAGAGGTTAGTCTTTCTACTCCCCACCCCATCAGACCCACCCAGAGAAATAACTCTTTCAAGTTACAGATAAGATATGCCAACTAATCAGCACAGCTGGTCAACGGAGTGAAAGATGTCACCGCCCATATCCCCTAGATGTTCTCCATAGTGACACAGACTCCTGGAATTGAAAGGAAGCTAGCTCAAGGAGTCATTTAATCCAGACCTCTCTCTTCCTGCAAGGCTCTGCCTGAAATGTCTAAGACAGATGGTTTGTCCTTAAAATTCACCAGGGACAGAGATTCTACAATATAACTCTGGAGCCTTTCCTAATGTTTAATCACTATTACTGTCAGGTCAGTTTAAGCTCTTTCCTGCTAGTTTTTCCTTTGCAGACATGGAAAACAGTTGGTCAGCAACCTCTTTATAATCACCTTTCCAATACGGAAAGACAATTACCAAGGTGCCCTTCGGCCTTGTTTTTTCAAGATTATATAATTTATCTTCTATCCATTTTTAATATATCAATATTTTATCTCATTAATCATTTGGATTGCTTTTCATTAAACTCCATTTGTTCTATATCACTCCTGATGTGACATGATAATAAATTCTTTAGCTGTGATGTGTTTTTTTTTAACTGTCACCATGGGCTGTTTATTAAATGAACTCTTGAAATGTGACACTTTAAATGGAATTATGGGTAAATTTAAAATATAAGGAAAGCATGGCTTTCACATTCAAAGGTAAATGTTTGAAAAATATTTAGCTAGATATTTCACTAATGATACAATAATTTCAAATGTAATTATTCTGTGGCAAGGAAACACTTTCATTTATTCACCAAAGAAATACTTACTGAGTATTTTATACCAGGAAGAACAAGATAGGCAAATTCTCTGTTCTCATATAATGTATATTCTAGCAGAATCAACAATAAACAATTTTAAAATAGATTTACAATATAACATAATAATGTTATGGTAAGAATAACATAGCTTGTGTTAATTAGACAAAGGCTAGGCTGCTGTGATAAAGAGACTCAACAATAATTCTATGGTTTAAAGAAGTGCTTTGCTTCTCTTACCTAACAGCCCAAGGTGAATGTTCTGGATCATTGAGAAGTTCAGCTCCATGAAGTCATTCAAGGACCCAGGTCATTCTATCATATTGCATCAACATCCCTTATGTGATTGTCGTTATCTCTGCAGTCATTATCTATAGTCATTAGCACTGAGTTCCATCCAGCAGGGAGAAGAAAACAGTGTGATAAGTCTATTCTAGTATATTGGACCAAAAGTGGTACACATCACTTCTACTCCATTCCTTTGGAGAAAACCCTGTTACATGGCCACACTTGATTGCATGTTACAGTGGAAAAATACAGTCTAATGTGCCCAGGAAGAAGAGAATAGATATGGGGGGACCACATAGGGTGTTGCCCTATCGATGTTTCTCCCCAGTTCCCTTTTTACCTCTTTTTTGTCTTTCCCCTTTAGAGGGCTTTTGCTTCCAACAGCAAATAGTAGTTCTTTTTCAGAAGATGCCCTTGGGACATTGGATCTCACTTTGCCATCACTGGAAAATACCTAGGAATTTACTTCCCTCACCCCCATTCCACCTCACCCTCAGAGAAACTGAAGGATGCAGGAATATGAAAGTCCACCTCCCTTTCCTCTGGTCAAGACAACTTTGAGGTATAATTTATGCTCCTGAGTTCATCCATGGGCACAGGCTAAAGGTACCCTCTGTGGAAGTTGGCCTGAGATTCTTCCTTTCTTGGCTTTCTCTTTTTTTTCCTGTCCTGCTTTCTCCATTCCGTTACTGGTTTTCCCCAGGAATACTTCCTTAATAAATCACTTATACATGAATACTCATCTGATGACCTGCCACTAAGAAACCTAATCAAGACATTATAAAGAGGGGGCGGATGTGGCTCAAATGGTTGGGTGTCCATCTCCCATATGGAGGGACCTGAGTTTGATTCCCAGGACCTCCCAGTAAAAGATAAAAAAATAAAATAAAATAAAATAAAATAAAAGACATTATAAAGGGTTAGAGTGAATGGAAGTTGCTGGGTCACATTTAGTGGCTTCACACAATAGGAAATATTTGGACAATAAAAATGTGTAGGGGAGCAGATGTAGCTCAAGTGGTTGAGTTCCTGCTTCCTATGTATGAGGTCCTGGGTTCAATCTCCAGTACCTCCTAAAAAAAAGCATGTATTTTTGTTGTATGGGTTGGATCATATTCATATATATGTATGCATTCAGATTTTGTAATGTGAATCTCTACAACCTTCAAAAAGTAAATACATCTGTATCTTATTCTATATTATCAAATTAAGCTTCATGAAAGCATTAGATGAGAGGAAAACAATTAAGGGAATGGAATGAATGGGCAACAAAAGAGCTCAGCAATACTCAGCATTGGGTAACCCAACACAGAGCTAGAGCATTTCAGAACAAAGGATATCATGGGTTCTAGAGTAACTAAGCACTAAGAGTGACATTGTTCAGTGGGTCAAATGTATCACTCATAATTGTTTTGAACAAGCATACTAGCTAGCAAGCCATGAGGGAAACAGTGAGTTGGTGGGGGGAGGGGGGAACTCCAGAAGCAATTGGCAAAAGGATAGAAGGTTTAATTTTGGCTTTAGAATTTTAACCATCAAAGAGTCTCTCTTATGATCCGAATTCATAAATTAACACAGAATTTTATGCTACATTGTTTTTTCACACTAATATTGAAATATGTAAATATTAGACTCATTTGTATGTTGCAGAATTACTAGATTTTATATGAGTAACTGACTCAGTAAGACAAATTAAAAAAAATAGGTCCAATTTAACATATGACCTTTGATAAATGCAAAAATCAGGGACTATGGGTGCAACTTAAAACAAAATTAACAGACCCCTACTTCACACAATATACAAAAATTAACTCAAAATGGATCAGCAACCTAAATATAATAGCTAAAACCATAAAACTCTTGGAAGAAAACATTGGGAAAAATCTTCAGGACCTTGATTTGGCAATGGATTCTTAGATATGTCACCAAAAGCGTGAACAACAAAAGAAAAAAATAGATAAATTGGACTTCATAAAAATCTAAAACTTTTGGGAAGCAGGTGTGGCTCAGTGGACAGAGCCCCCGTTTACCATATGGGAGGCCCGGGTTCGCGTCCTGAGGCCTCCTTGTGAGGGCACGCCGGCCTGAGTGGTGCGGTGGGCTGATGCAACAACCTCACGGCAGGAAGCGGGTGTGGCGCAATGGATAGAGCACCCGTTTACCATATGAGAGGCCCCGGGTTTGCTTCCCGGTGCCTCATTGTGAGGGCAGGCCGGCGCGAGCTGTGGGCTGATGCGGCAAGACCTCACAGCAAGGGGGAGATAAGCAGACACAGAGAAGACACGCAGCGAATGGACACAGCAGCACAAGCAGCAAGGGGGGGATAAATAAATAAAATAAATAAATCTTAAAAAAAAAAAATCTAAAACTTTTGTGCATCAAAGGACATTATCAAGCAAGTGAAAGGACACCTATAGAATGGGAGAAAAATACTTGGAAATCACATATCTGATAAGGGTTTAATATCCAGAATATAAAAATAGTTCCTACAACTCAACAACAAGAAGACAAACAGGGAAGTGGGTGTGGCTCAATGGATAGAGCTCCCGTTTACCATTTGGGAGGCCCCGGATTCGCTGCCCGGGGCCTCTTTGTGAGGGCAGGCCGGCCTGCAGCGCGGTGGGCTGATGCAGCAGGACCTGACAGCAAGGGGGAGATAAGCAGACACGGAAGAAACACACAGTGAATGGGCACAGTAAAACACAAGCAGCAAGGGGGGGATAAATAAATAAATCTTTAAAAAAAAAAGAAGACAAACAACCCAATTAAAAATGGGCAAAAACAATAAATAAATAAAAGAATTAAATAAATAAATAAATAAAATGGGCAAAGGGAGAGCAGATGTGGCTCAAGCAATTGAGCACCCACCTCCCACCAGTTCATTTGCTGGTGCCTCCTAAAGAAGACAAAGAGCAAAATCAAGAAGGAAAAAAAAAAAAAACCAACTGCGCAGGGAGTGGATGTGGCTCAAGCAGTTGAGTGCCCACCTCCCACATGGAACGTCCCAGGTTCAGTTCCCAACGCCTCCTAAAGGAAAAACAGACAACAAGCAAAAACAATGAGCAAACAGATGAGAAAGCCATCTCATTAGATACATTAAGGTAACATAAACAAAGATCATTAATTTATAATATGTTATTAACACCGTGTTTTTACTCTTTTAAAATAAGGTAACCAGTCTTACATTGCTTCATATTTCACAGTTCTCTTGAATGCTATACTTCAATTACCTCTAATTTCAGTCTGAGAAATACCAATTTAATGTCAATAAAATATTAAAACCTTAAGGAGGGGGCGGATGTGGTTTAAGTGGTTGGGCGTCCGTCTGCCATATGGAGGGACCCGGGTTTGATCCCCAGGACCTCCCAGAAAATTTTTTAAAAAATAGATGGCGTGCAGATGGGCCAGGCCCGCGCTTGGTGAGCCAGGCCCCGCTGAGCCAAGCAGCAAGAGACACAGGGGAGAGCCAAGACAAGATGCACTGAAAAAAAAACATGAACTGTGGTGGCACAGATGGCAGAGTGTCCTCTCCCACATTGGAGGTCCCCAGGATCAAGTCCCCGTGAAGACTGCAGAAGGATGAAAAGAG
>JAQZBX010019596.1:7461-33781 GCA_029593785.1 Cabassous unicinctus | reverse complement strand
AAGAGAGGAAGAAAGGGAGGAAGGGAAGGGAAGGGAAGGGAAGGGAAGGGAAGGGAAGGGAAGGGAAGGGAAGGGAAAGGAAGGGAAGGGAAGGGAAGGGAAGGGATAAATAGCCTAAGAGATGGTAAGATATCCCTGAAGCTAGGGACTAGGCCTCTCCTACAACTTTTTACTTTGAAAATTTTCAAACTATAGGTGTGTTGAAAGAATAGGACAATGAATACATATATACCCTTCACCTAGATTCACCAGTTGCTAAATTTTTGTCGCACTTACTCTCTCCCTCCCTCCTAACCCCCTCCGCCTCTATATATACACACAAGTGCTAGATATTTTCTAGACATTTAAGAATAGGTTGTATACATCATGCTCCTTGAACACTTAATACCTCCATATACTTTTCCTCAGAACTAGGATATTCACTTATATAACCACCTTAAATACATTTATGAAGTTCAGGATATTTAACATTGATACAAAGTTTACAGTCTATACTCCAACTTTTCATATGTCCCCATAATGTCTTTTTTGGCATTTTCTCTTCCATTATTAAATCCAGTCCAAGATGATGCATTTTATTGCATTTAGTTGCTATTGTCTCTTTAGTCTGTCTCGTTCTCTTTTTTAAATTGTGGAAACATATATACAAAATGAACTTTCCCATCTCAACCACTCCCAAGCCTACAATTCAGTGAAATTAACCACATTCTCAATGTTGTGCTACCCTCACCACCATGCATGGATTTTATTTTTAAGTTGATATTTCCATCATTATTTTTTAATGCTCAAATTGTGCAAAATTTGGACACTGGGAGCTCCTTCAAGTCACCTTATTTTGACAAGATCTCATTAGTCTTTGAGCACCTCCTGGCACAACAAGTTGTTTCCGGCTTATTATCTCATACTTTCCTTACCTGAACTGGAATTACTTATTTTTCCAAGGTGTTCTGGTTCCTTTTTCCTATTTAAATGGGGAACGGTAGTTAGAAAACAAGATGCCCTTTCAGTGAACAGCACGAAGACATATATTTGTAAAGAAAAAAAATAACGATGTATTTTTTTTAGTAGCAACAGAATTTAATGTAAAGCGAAAGTACACACTCAAGATGGGAGTGCAGGCGTGCTTGTATGAGTTGCAGGAGTTGCACCACACAGTGATTTTAAAACATGGTCACAATTTCTCAGTCATTCCTTCCATCAAGAGTGTTTCCTCTCCTTGAAACTGGGTGAGCTTGTCACTGCTCTGGCCAATAGAGTCTTGTGGAAGAGACACTATATAATATCCAAGCTTCTACCTCCTTCTCTTGGAACACATGTTCCTCACTGGGACCCAGCCCTCACACTGTGAGGGCAAGTAGAGATGCTTAGGTTGACAGTCCCAGCTGAACCCAGCCTTTGAATCATACTGCCCTGTTCTTGTTAGTTAATAATCCTGCTCATGTTTCTAGCCCCCAGTCATTTATGTATTCTTAACTGAGAACCCAGACATTGTGGACCAAAGACAAGCATCCTCGCTATTCCCTTTCCGAATTCCTGACCCAGAGAATCCTTGAGCATAATAAAATGCTTGTTTTATGACACTAAATTGCATAGCAGCAGAAAATCAAAGGTTGATACTGATATCTTTAATTTAAATTCAGCATCACAAGGTTCTTCATCTTTCCTGGTCTATATCTGTAGAGTAAAGTTTCTGGTTCCTAACAAGATCAATCTGCTTAGCCATTTGTTCTATCCTACAATACACATAAATAGTTTCATAATTCTGACCCAGTTCACTATCAGCAATAAACTTAGTAAGTTAAGTTCAAGACGTCTTTTCAAAAAGAATGGATTTCTTTTTTTAAAAAATGATCTTTTATCTTTTTTTAACTTTTTATTTTGAAATACTTTCAAACTTACAGGACAGTTGCAAAAATAACACAAAACTCATACAGAGACCACCAACATACCCCTCACCCAGATAACCAGAATCACCAACTTTTAACATTTTGCCACATTTGCTGTATCATTGTATCCATGTATCTATGTATCTATCTTTAGAACAGATTTCTTTTTGTCCTTAGAATACATCCTCCTAAGGAGGTGCATTTGGCATACTGTATTCAAAAGTTACTTAAATTAACTTTTCTGTGTGACTGTGTCATCATATACAGTTAGGTTCAACTGTTTCTGGGAACTGTCTGTTCATGACTTTTGCTCATTTTTCAATTGGTCTTTTTTCCCTCAATATTATAGAGTTCCTAATATATTGGGGAGATTTACCCTTTATGTAAGCTGTAAACATTTTCTCTCTATTTTTCATTTGTCTTTTTACAAATGATATTTTTTGTTATATAAAAATTGTTTTGATTTTATATAGTGGAATGTATTGATCATTTCTTTTATTGCCTCTGGGTTTTAAGTCATAGTAAAAAAGACTTTCATTGCAGAAAGTTTCTAATGGAATCCATTCCTGTTTTTCTTTTTTTCTTTTAATTTTTTCATCCATGTATTCTTGTAGCACTGGTATGGTTTCCTTTTTTACATGTAAATATCTGATTCAACTGGAGCTTATTATGGTGGAAAGTGATATGAGATATGGATCCACCTTTATCTTTTCCAACGGCAACCCAGTTATATAAACATTATTTATTTTAAAATCTATCTTTTCCCCGGTGATTTGAGATACCACCTTTATCCTAAAACAGATTTCCAGTATACTGGGAATATTTTTAGACTCTATTCTGTTTCATTGGTCTTTCTATTTAAGATACCGTGTGACACTACTTTAATTATAGAGGGTTTATAGTATGTTTTAATTTCTGGTAGAGCTAATTCTCACTGTTTTTGTCAGTCTTCCTAACTATATTTGCTTGTTTATTTCCATATGGACTTTAGAATTAGCATGTTTAGTTCCATCAAAATAAAAACTTGGCATTTTTATTAGGATTATGTTAAATTTATATATTAACCCAGAACAACTGAAATTTTTATAATGTTGAATCATCCTATTCAAGAACAAGGAATATAGGAGACAAATATTTTATAAGTTCCTTTTAGCTCTTAGGAAAGTGTGGTAAATTCTTACATGTAAATCATAATCCTACTAATTTTTAAAAATATATTGGTATCTCAGTGTTCTACCATATATATTTTATGCCCTCTATTTTTTTTCACTACCATATAATTTTACAATTGAAATTATATTCCCCTCTTTCCTTCTGTCCTCTTTCTTCCCTTTCTGAATAATTCCATCTGTGGCAGTTTGGCATTGTTTATGAATTCCAAAAATAGATATTGGATTATGTTTGTAAACTGGTCTGTACCTGGGTGTGATTAAATTATGATTAGGGCTTTAATTGGGCCACATCAGTAGGACTCACAGAGAAAACTACATGGCAGAAAAGAGAGTTGGAGATTTAATGCTGGAGTTTTGTTGTGGAGCCTGGGGAAATAAAGACACAGAGAAAGAGGACACAAAGGAGTTTTCAGCTGGAGCCCAGAAGTGAACACACAGGAGAAGAACACAGAGGAATAGAGATGGTTTTTCAGACATGGCAGAAGCCCCAGGGAGAGAGACAGAGCCACTCGCCTGATAGTCTACAGCTGGCTTGTGGAGAGAGACCAGCAGCTGAGCCCAGAGAGAAAAGGAGCCCCGGGAAGAGAGGAACCCAAGAAGCCTGAACTCTTCGAGATGTTGGAAGCCATCTTGCCCCAACATGTGGCAATAGATTTTGGTGAGGGAAATAACTTATGCTTTATGGCCTGGTAACTGTAAGCTTCTCTCCCAAATAAATACCCTTTATAAAAGCCAAAAGATTTCTGGTATTTTGCATCAGCACCCCTTTGGCTGACTAATACACCATCCAAAGCCATTAAGTGAGGCCAAGAGAGGTGGGAGAACATGTGGTAGAAGAGGTGGCATTAGTTTAGCCCAGAGTCAGAGTTTGAGAGGGGTAGGGAGAGTGCTCACATGGGGATAATTGTGGCCAGGCACAAGGAAGGAATACTGACTACCTATGTAGGGTTTTATCAAACAAGTAAATATGTTGAGGATAATGGGAGCCAGGTTTCTCATTGTCAGAGAAGGGAGTTACAAATATGAAAAGGGAGAAAGCTAGAATGAACCCTGTGGAATTTGAGATATCAGTGTAAAATCATGTTTTTCATGTGTGTGTGTTTAGGTGTGTGTGTGAAAAGTGTGTATATATGTATATGTGTGAGTACACATATATTTTAAAACTTTATTATAACTCACTGAATAAAATAGGAATCCATGGGTCCACACTGATATAATAAGAAATTATTACCTATAGTAGAATGAATATAGAGGAAATGATGGAATTAGAAAATCCCACATGGCAACAAACATAAATGAATACAAAACTAGTGGGTTAAAAAAAGTTGATGAGAAACTGGATATTTATTGTTTCAAAATATCTCCCACAAATAATTTTTAATTACAAAGGAATAAAGATTAACTTTACAGTGAAGAAACCTAGTAGACAAAAACTTAATTAAGTGTTTAAAGTTAACATTCACCAGAAAGGAGACAAATCAAAACCATGTATTCCTTGATAAGGTGCAGTGAGAGGAATACAGTATCACTAGCATGATATTCTGGGCAAAAATGTATAATCATGCTCTATGTCTGTGATCACTTCTGTGTTATTACCCCAATCATGATGGAACATGAAACAAACTCAAGTTGAAGAACATTCTACAAAATAATTGCTCTGTAATCTTCAAAATTGTCAAGGTCACAAGAGTTGTGAAAAGGCTGAGGAATGGTTCTAGACTGAAGGAGACTAAAGAAATATGACATTTAACTGCATCATGGATTGGATTCTTTTGCTATAAAGGACAATTTTTGAAATTTGAATGAGGTCTGAGGATTATATGCTAGTAATGTATCAACGTTAATCTCCTGATTTTGATAGTTGAATTGTGGTTATGCAAGAAAATGTTCTTGTTTGTAAGAAATATACAGTAGAAATGATGCCAGTGGGAATGGTGCAGTAAGGACCTCTGAAAATCTCCTCCATAAAAGCAATGAGAACACTGAGGAAAACTGTGAAAACAAACAAAAAACTTTTCAGAACTCTGGTAATTAACCAAAGACTTGTAACAATCCAGGGAGTATATGTCAGGAAAAATAACTGAATTTTGTGGTGTTTGAACTTACCCTATTACCATCTTCCTCTTCCCAGCTACATAGGAGACTTGAAAATGACTGGTCTACAGTCTTGGTGAAGACCAGCAGTCTAGAGGCTACTGGAAAGGTCATAATGGAATTGGAGCTTTTACAAATTCCTTTTCCCAGATAATTATTATTTGACCTGTCTGGCAGTTCCCTAGAGAACCCAACTCGCAGGGTGTGTCTTTATTGATCTGACTCAGGGCTCACCCAGTGCAAACAGCCTTTTTCCCAAGGGCATTTGTCAAAAACAATCATTGGCAATTGTTCAACACTACAGCTGCCTGAAAAAATAATAACAGTTGGAGTAAACAATAGACTGACCAAAATATTTAAAAGGAAAAACTGAGAAATAAGAGATCCATAGGGGGTTTTGAAAAGTTCCTATATATTCCTGGTGGTCTAGAAGGCCATGCATATGCATAGGTTTGTGCACTTAAAATCCAGTAGCAGGAAAATGGATGTGGCTCAAGCAGTTGGGACTTGCCTACCACATGGGAGGTCCTGAGTTCAGTTCCCATAAAGAAGATGAGCAAGACATCAAGCTGATGAGACGGAGTGGCATGGCGAGTTGATGCAACAAGATGATGCAACGAAGAGACACAACAAGAAAACACAATGAGAGATACAACAAGCAGGGAGCAGAGGTGGCTCAAGCAATTAGGTGCCTCCCTCCCACATGGGATGGTCCTGGGTTTGGTTTCCAGTGCCTCCTAAAAAGAACACAAAGAACAGACACAGAGAGCAGATAGTGAGTGCAAAACAATGGGGCGGGAGGGGGGAATAAATAAAAAAAAATAAATCTTTAAAAAAATAAAAATGACAAAAGCAAAAACAAAATATAAATAAAAAATTAAAAAAATAAAATCCAGTAGCATATATAAAGAATTATATACCATGACTAAGTAGGATTTATCCCAGGAATGCAAGGGTATTTCCACATACGAAAATCAATCAATATAGTACACCACGGGAAGCGGGTGTGGCTCAGTGGATTGAGCCCCCGTTTACCATATGGGAGGCCCGGGTTCGCGTCCCGAGGCCTCCTTGTGAGGGCATGCCGGCCTGAGCGGTGTGGTGGGCTGATGCAGCAACCTCCCGGCAGGAAGCGGGTGTGGCGCAATGGATAGCACACCCGTTTACCATATGAGAGGCCCCGGGTTCGCTTCCCGGCGCCTCCTTTTGAGGGCAGGCCTGCTCGTGCGGCACCGTGGGCTGATGCGGCAAGACCTCACAGCAAGGGGGAGATAAGCAGACACAGAGAAGACAGGCAGCGAATGGACACAGCAGCACAAGCAGCAAGGGGGGGATAAATAAATAAAATAAATAAATCTTAAAAAAAAAATATATATATATATATATATATAGTACACCACATAAGTAGAATGATGGGAAAAAACAACATGATTATCTTAATTGATACAGAAAAGGCCTTTGATAAAATCTAATACCCTTTCATGATATAAACACTAAAAAATTAGGAAGAGAAAAAACTTTCTCACCATGATAAAGGCTACATATGGAAACCCATTGTTAAGTAATCATATTTAATGGTGAAAGACTGAAAGTTTTTTACCCCTAAGATCAGCAATAAGACAAAGATGCCAGTGATTACTACTTCCATTCCACATAGTACTGAAATTCTAGCCAGAGCAATTAGGCAAGAAAAAAGAAAGAAAAGGCATTAAAATCGATAAACAAGAAGTAAAGATATCTCTATTAGTAGATAACATGATCTTATATGTAGAAAATCCGAAAGAATCCACATAAAAACTGTGAGAGCTAATAAATGAATTCAGCAACATTTCAAGATACAAAATTAACACTCAAAAATCAGTAGTGTTTCTATGTAACTAGCAATGAAGACTCCAGAAAGGAAATTAAGAAAACACAATTCATTTAGAATGGCATAAAAAAATTAAATACTTAGGAATAAATTTAACCAAGAGGGCATAAGAAGTATATACTAAAAACAACAAAATATTGCTGAAAGAAATTAAAGAAGACCTAAATAAATGGGACAATATCCCACATCCACGGATTGGAAGAGTTAATATTGATGAGATTACAATATTACACAAAATGATATACAGATTCAATGCAATTTCTACCAAATAACCCATGGCATTTTTTTTGCAGAAATAGAAAAACAAATCCTAAAGTTCACTGGAATTTCAAGGGACATCAAATAGCCAAAACAATCTTGAAAAAGAACAAAGTTGGAGGACTCATAATTCCGTTTCAAAACTTTACAAAGCTACAGGAAACAAAATAGCGTGGTACTGGCATAAGCATATAAACATAGAACAATGGAATAGAATTGAGAGTTCAGAAATAAACCCTCACATATATGGTCAATTGAATTTTGGTGAAATATCATATAATGTATCAAAATGTATAGATGCAATTTGTATAAACAGTAACAAAGAAAGGGAGAGGAGATGGAACTAATGAGGAGGAAAGGTTTGTATACCATTGAAATTAAGTTGATATTAATCCAAATTGTCAAAATTAAGATGTTAATTTTAATCTTCAGGGCAACTATTAAGGAAATAACTCAAAATTATATAGTAAAAGAAAGGACAAGGGAATTAAAATGGTACATTAGAAAATCTCTAACACACAAGAAGGTGAAATGAAGGAACAGAGGAACAAAAAAGGCAAAATAAAACAAATAGCAAAATGGCAGATGTAAATCCTACTTTACAGTAATTACACTAAATGTAAATGGATTGAACATCCTAATCAAAAGGCAGAGTTTAGCAAAATGGATGAAAACATGATCCAACTATGTGCTGCATATAAGAGAGAAACTTCAGACTCAAAGACACAAACAGATTAAAGTACAAGGATGAAAATATATACACCATGAAAATACTAATCAAAAGGGAGCTGGTGTGGCTACACTAATATCAGACAAAACAGACTTTAAGGCAAAAATTGTTACTAGAGACAAAGGACAATTTATAATGGTAAAAATGTCAATCTATCAAGAATATATAAAAATAATGAACATGTATGCACCTAAAAGAGCCCCAAAATATATGAAGCAAAACTGACAGATTTGAAGGGAGAAATAGACTATTCAACTTCATTAGTTGGCGACTTCAATACCCACATTCAATAATAGATAGAAGAACCAGACAGAAGATGAACAAAGAATTAGAAGACTTGAACAACACTAAAAACCAACTAGACTCAACAGTCATCCATAGAACATTCTAATTTGCAATAGCAGAATATATTCTCAAGTAAACATGGAACATTCTAAAAGATAGGTCATATGTTAGGCCTTAAAACAAGTCACAATAAAAATTTTTTTTCTCTTTGTTTGTAATAAATCTATCCAGATTTCTATTTCTTTTTTAGTCAGTTTCAGTAGTTTGTGTCTTTCTAAAAATTTTTCCGTTTCATCTAAATTACATAACTTGCTGACATACAATTGTTCCTAGTATTCTCCTTTTTCGTTTCTGTAAGGTTGCTAGTCATGTCCCCTCTTTCAATTTTGATTTAGTAGTTTGAATTCTTTTGCATTTTTCTTGGTCAGTCTATCTAAGTGATTGTCATTTTTTAAAAAGATTTATTTATCTCCCACCCACCCCCGCCTCATTGCTCTGTGCAACAAGGATTGAAATCATATTAAGTATGTTCTCTGACCACATGGAATGATATTAGAAATCAGTAACAGAAAGAAATTTGGGATACTTAAAAATATATGGATATTAAACAATACATTCCTAAATAACAAATGGGTCAGAGAAAAAAAAATCACAAGGGAAATTAGAAAATACTTTGGGATGAATTAAACAAAATAAAACATACCGGAACTTATGGGATGCAGTGAAAAGTGCTTAGAGGAAACTTTATAACTGTAAACAAGAAACAAAGATCTCAAATCAATAACTTAAACTTCCACCATAAGAAGCTAGAAAAAGATGAGCAAACTAAACCCAAATCAGGGAGGTGGAAGGAAATAATGATTGGAGCAAAAATAAATGATATAAAGAAGAGAAAAACAATAGAGAAAAATCAATGAAACTGAAAGTTGGATCTTTGAAAAGATCAACAATATTGAAAATTTTATCTAGACTGACTTGGGAGAAAAAGAGAAGACTAAAATTACTAAAATCAGGATTGAAAGAGGAGACATTAGTGTTTACTTTACAGAAATAAAAAGGATTATAAAGGAAAACTATGTAAAATTGTGTGCTCCTATAGATAACCTAGATGAAATGGACACATTTCCAGAATGACACAAACTACCAAAACTGACTCAAGAAGAAATAAAAATATGAATAGACCTATAACAAGTAAAGATATTGAATTAATATTTTTTAAAAACTTCCCCCAAAGAAAAACCCAGGACCAGAGAGCTTCACTGGTGACTTCTACCAAATATTTAAAGAAGAATTAATAGCAATGATTCACAAACTCTTCCAAAAAAATAGAAGCAACAGAAACACTTCCTAACTTATTCAATGAGATCAGTAATATCCTGATACCAAACCAAAGTTTATAAGAAAACTATAGAACAATAACTCATATATATGAAGAAAGATTAATAAAATATTAGCAAACAGGATCCAGCAGTACATAAAAAGGATTATATACCATGACCAAGTGGCATGTATCCCAGAAATGCAAGGTTGGTTCAACACATGAAAATCAGTCAATGTAATATACCATTTTAATAAAGTAAAGGAAAAAGCACATGATTATCTCATGACACACAGAAAAAGTATCTGAGAAAATCCAACACCTTTTCATGATAAAAACACTCTATAAACTAGGAATATACGTGAACTTCCTCAAACTGATAAAGGACACCTATTAAAAAAACCCAGTCAAAAGCCCAGGACCTAGAAAAATTCCTAGGAATGTATGAAAAACCTACACTGACCCTAGAAGAAATAGAAGACCTCAACAAACCAATCACAAGTAAAGAGATTGAAATAGTCATCAAACAACTTCCCAAAATGAAAAGCCCAGGGCCAGGTGGTTTCACAGGTGAGTTCTACCAAGCATTCAAAGAAGATTTAAAACCAATCTTACTCAAACTCTTCCAAAAAATTGAACAAGAAGGAACGCTACCAAACTCATTCTATGAAGTCAATACAACCTTAATACCAAAGCCAGATAAAGATATTATGAAAAAAGAAAATGTAGTACAGCCCCATTTCCCTAATGAATATGAATGCAAAAATCTTCAACAAAATACTTGCTAATTGAATCCAACAACACATTAAAGGAATTATTCATCATGATCAAGTGGGTTTTACACCAGGCACACAAGGGCGGTTCAACACAAGAAAATCAATCAGCATAATACACATTAATAAATCAAAGAAGAAAAATCACATGATCCTATCAATTGACGCAGAAAAGGCATTTGACAAAATACAGCATCCTTTCTTGATAAAAATACTACAAAAGAATGGAATTGAAGGAAACTTTTTCAACATGATAAAGGCCATATATGAAAAACCCACAACTAACATTGTATTCAATGGTGAAAGACTGAAAGTTTTCCCGTTGAGATCCAGAACAAGACAAGGATGCCCATGGTCACTATTGTTGTTCAAAACAGTTATGTAAGAGGTTCTAGCTAGACCAATCAAACAAGAAAAAGAAATAAAAGGCATCTAAATAGAAAAGGAAGAAGTAAAATTTTTGCTATTCACAGATGATATGATTCCATACCTAGAAAGTCCCGAAAAATCTACAACAAAGTTGTTAGAGCTAATAAATGATTTCATCAGAGTGGCAGGATACAAGATTGATATGCAAAAATCAGTGGTGTTTCTATATACTAGTAATGCACAATCTGAAAAGGAAGTCAGGAAAAAATTCCATTTACAATAGTGACTAAAAGAATCAAATATTTAGGAATAAACCTAACCAATGATGTAAAGGACTTGTATTCAGAAAACTACAGCGCACTGCTAAAAGAAATTTTAAAACACCTAAATAAATGGAAAAACATTCCGTGCTCATGGACTGGAAGACTAAATGTTAAGATGTCAATTCTACCCAAATTGATATACAGATTCAATGCAATCCCAATAAAATTCCACCAGCATTTTCAAAAGAAATGGAAAACACAATTATCAAATTTGTTTCTGAATAGCCAGAAACATCTTAAAAAGGAAGAGCATAGTTGGAGGGCTCTCACTTCCGGACTTTAAATGATATTACTTAGTTACAGTGGTAAAAACAGCATGGTACTGGCATAAAGATAGACACATAGACCAATGGAACCAAGCTGATGGTTCAGAAACAGACCTTCACATCTATGGGCAAGTGATTTTTTTTTTTTTAAAGATTTATTTTTATTTATTTACTTATTTTTATTTATGCCCCCCTCCCCGAGATGGTTCTCTTGTCTGTCTGCTGATTGTTTGCTCACCTTCTCCAGGAGGCACCAGGAACTGAACATGGGACCTCCCACATGGGAGGCAAGTGCCCAATGGCTTGAGCCACATCTGCTTCCCACAGGCTGCAGCATCTGCTGGCTTCCGGCATCTGCTCGTTTAGGCATCTGCTCGTTGCAGTGGGTGCGGCATCCGCTCATCCTCTTTAGTAGGCACTGGGACCCAAACCTGGGACCTCCCATATGGTGGGTGAGCACTCAACTGGTTGAGCCACATCCGCTTCCCACTGCCAAGTGATTTTTGACAAGGCTGTCAAACCCACCCAGCTGGGGCAGAACAGTCTATTCAACAAAAAGTGCTGGGAGAACTGGATATCCATATCCAAAAGAAAAAAAGAGGACCCCTATCTCACACCTTACACAAAAATTAACTCAAAATGGACGAAAGACCTAAATATAAAAGCTAGGGCCATAAAGTTCCTAGAAGAAAACGTAGGGAAACATTTTCAAGACCTGGTGGTAGGTGGTGGGTTCTTAAACTTACACCAAAAGCATGAGCAATGAAAGAAAACATGGATAAATGGGACCTCCTCAAACTTAAGCACTTTTGTGATTCAAAGGACTTCATGAAGAAGGTGAAAAGGCAGCCCACTCAATGGGAGGAAATATTTGGAAATCACGTATCTGATAAAGGTTTGATTTCCATTCTGTATAAAGAGATTATACAACCCAAAAATAAAAGAGCAAGCAATCCAATTTAAAAATGGGTAAAAGACTTAGACATTTCTCCAAAGAGGAAATACATAATGGCCAAAAAACACAGGAAAAAATGTTCAATATCACTAGCTATTAGGGAAATGCAAATCAAAATGACAATGAGATATCATCTTACACCACGTAGAATGCCCATTATTTAAAAAAAAAACAAAAACACAGAAAACAATAAGTGCTGGAGATGAGGTAGAGAAATAGGAACACTCTTTCACTGTTGGTGGGAATGTAAAATTATGCAGCCTCAGTGGAAGACAATTTGGTGGTTCCTCAGGAAGCTAAATTTAGAACTGACATATGGTCCGGCAATTCTTCTACTAAGAATATATCCAGAAGAACTGAAAACTGTGATGTGAACAGACATTTGCATACTCATGTTCATAGCAGCATTATTCACAATTACCAAAAGATGGAAACAACCCAAGTGTCCATCAACTGATGAATGGATAAACAAAATATGGTATATACATACGATGGAATACTATGCTGCTGTAAGAAATGAAATTGGGACAAATATGATAACATGGGTGAACCTTGAAGACACTATGCTAAGTGAAATAATCCAGATATTGCATCATCTCACTAATATGAACTAAATACGAAGAATAAATGCATGGAGTCAAAACCTAGAGTATAGGTTATTAGGAGATAAGAGGAGGGCTGAGAAGGAGTACTGATACTTTATGTATGTAGAAGTTTTTATTAACTTAACTGTAAAAGTGTAGAAATGGATAGAGTTGATGGTAACACATTATAGTGAGTAGAACTAATGCAACTGGTTTATAAATGGGATTGTGGCTGAGAAGGGTAGTCTAGGGATGTAAATGTCAATTGAAAGAAAGCTGGAAAATAATCTAAGGAATGAATAACATAGTGAACCCAGAGGTGAATGAGAATTGTGGTTATTAGCACAAATACAAGAATGACCTTCTATGAGCTAGAACAAATGTACATCACTATTGCAAGGTAGTAAGAATGTGGAGAAGAATGGGAAAAATACAATCAATGTAATCTATGGAGTATAGTTAACAGCAATAATGTAATATTCTTTCAACAATGCCAAAGATGTACTGTGTTAATAATAGGGGGGTATGGAAAAATATACCAAATATACACTACAGCCCATAGTTAGTGTTAATAGTCTGGTATTATCTCATAATATGTAACGAATGTTTCACAATAATGTAGTGTATTGGTGGAGGAGTGTTGCATGGGAATTCCATACATGTACATGATGTTTTGTAAGTTCACAACATCTCTAATAAAAAAATACATATATATATAACCCAGTCATCATCATATTTAATGTTGAAAGACTAAAAGCTTTCTCCCTAATTTCTAGAATAAGACAAAGACAAATGCTCCCAGGAAGGAAGAAGAAAGGAAGGAAGAAGTAAAGCTATATTATGGATAACATAATCTTATATATAGAAAACTCTATGGAATCCACTAAAAACAATTAGAACTAATAAACAAGTTCAGCAACACTACAGGATATAAGATCAATGTACAAAATCAGCTGTATTTCTATACATTAGCAATGAATAATCTGAAAACAAAATTAATGAAACAATTTCATTTATGATAGTTTGAAAAAGAATAAAATATTTGTTATAATAAATCTAACAAAAGTACAAGACTTGTATACTGAAAACTATAAAATGTTGAAAGAAATTAAAGATCTAAATAAATGTAAAGACATCTCATGCTTATGATCAGAAGACCTAATATTGTTAAGATGAATACAGTCCCCCAGCTGATCTACAGATTCAGTGCAATCCCTATAAAAATCCCTGCTGCTCCTTTGCAGATATTGAAAAGTTGTTTCTAAAATTCATATAGCAACTATGTTCAGCAGGGGAAACATAGAAAGATTGAGAGGTGAAGAATTTTCTTGTTTGTCTGTTTTTTGTTTATTATTATTATTATTGAAATAATGAAATTGCTCTAATAATGAGTGAGGTAATGAATGCACAACTATGTGATTATACCAAATACCAGTTATTGTACACTTTGGATGAATTGTATGCTTTGTTAATATGTATCAATAAAATTGATTTGTTAAAAAACAACAACAGAAAACTACAAAAAAAAATTCATATGGAAATGCAAAGGACTCAGAATAGCCAAAACAATCTTGAAAAAGAACAAAGTTGGAGGAGTCATACTTCCCAATTTCAAAACTTACTAAAAAGCTACAATAATCAAGACAGTGTGGTATTGGTGTAAGTACAGACATAGAGATCAATGAGAATCCTGACATAAACACATACATCTACAGCCAATTGAATTTTTTAAAAAAGATTTATTTTATTTACTTTCTTCTTCTTTATTTATCCATCCTCCCCCCAACCAATGGTTATCTTGTCTGTCTGCTCATTGTTTACTCGCCTTCTTCAAGAGGCACTGGGAACCGAACCTGGGACCTCCCACATGAGAGGCGAGTACCCAATGACCTGAGCCACATCCACTTCCCACGGGCTGTGGCATCTGCTAGCTTGTGGCATCTGCTTGTTGTGGTGGGGGCAGTGTCTAGCTCATTGCGGCGGGGGCGGCGTTTGTTTGTTTTCTTTTAGGAGGCACTGGGACCCGAACCTGGGACCTCCCATGTGGTAGTCAGGTGCCCAACTGATTGAGCCACATCTGCTTTCCCAGTCAATTGATTTTGACAGGGATACCAAGACCACTCAATGAGGAAAGAATATTTCAGTTGAAGAAAAGACATTGAATGAGAATGACACTACAGGGATAATTTTTATTCTGCTCTACTCTCAGTGCTTTTTTAAGAAGTAGATCCATTCATCATGCTCTTTTCACTGGGATGGCTAGCTATAAGTTGTCAGGCTGGGGCTGCAGCAGCTGTCTAAGGGGCAAATTAACCTGAGAATAAAGCCGATATAAGGAAAGTGAAACTGACTGAAAAAATGGCACAATTCAGCCTCTTTCTGCAGCAGTGTGCCTCCCTCTACCACCATCCTCACTTTGACCTCAAACTTCATTCCTGCTACTGATGCCTCCTACTCGTGACTTCTTCCTGCATTTCCTATTTCCACTGAAGCCAGGAAAACCTCTCTTCAAGAGAAGTCTCTTTCAACAAAAGATCTGAAGGGCTCCTATTAACTTCCACTTTCTAATGATAGCCATCATTACCAGCAATAATAAAGAAAACAAACATTGGGACAGATATCTTTCTTGAGTCCAGACCTGCACTGGAATATAGTGCAAACAAAAACTCCACCCTCACGAAATGCTTGCCTTTGGCCTTCTTAATGAATTAATTCTGCACATGAGATACAAAGGCATATCGTCCTGTTTACAGTCTAGCTACTTGATGAGAATTCTATGTCTTCATCAAAAAACCAACTCTGCTGTTACAAGTGAAAGCTTGTTAATTTAGAACACTAGAGAGTCAGAAGATTTCACAGATGGAGAGAACTTTCACGGTAATCTAATACTCTTTCCAGATAAAGGAACTGGGACAGAGAAAGGGAAGTGACCAGCCCAAATGCCATGGGAAAAGTAAGGAAATACTTTCCTTCTTTTGGCTGGAAAGTAATACTATGTATATTCAGGGCCCAAAAACAACTGTGACCACACTGCAAACCATTCTCCTTTGTATGAAAAAAGACAATGCTGGGAAGTGGATGTGGCTCAAACAGTTGGGTGCCCACCTACCACATGGGAGGTCCCGGGTTTGGTTCCTAGTGCCTCTTAGAGAGGACAAGCAATACAGTGAAATGATGCAACAAGATGACACAATGAAGTGACACAGTGAGGAAATACAATGAGAGACACAATAGGAGGGAGCAGAGGTGACTCAAGCCATTGGGCATCTCCCTCCCACATGGGAGGTCCCGGGTTTGGTTCCCAATGCCTCCAAAAATAACGAAGACACACACCAAACAAACAGACATAGAGAGGAGACAGCAAGAACAAACAAGGAGGAGGGGAGAGAAAAAAAAGACAATGGTACCATTCAAGCTTCTAGCAAATATTCTTTGAACTTTTTCTTTGGAAAAAGAGCATGTTAGGAACCATGAAGGAGAAAAAAAGAAATATCCAACTCTATTTACCCTCAAAATGCATAAAATCTAATTGGTACTTACAGTATTCTTAGTGATAAATGAGAAGAAGAGGAAAAGGGAAGGTTTCGTGAATGAGGCACAAAATGAGCAGGCTCTTCTCAGAGAAGCTGGATATAGAGGGGCAGGTTTGAAGAGGGACTTCTATTTAGCCAAGTCACCAAGTAAAAAGCCTTCAATATTTTTCTTCTTTCATTTATTATTCCTACTTTTCTGCTTCAAACAGGATTTGCAGCAGCTAAAAGTCACTTCAGGATTTAAAAAGTTAATATAGGGAGCGGATGTGGCTCAAGCAGTTAAGTGCGCACCTCCCACATGGGAGGTCCTGGGTTCAGTTTCCAGTGCTGCTTGAAAAAATGAAACAAAAACAAAACAAAACAAAACAGCAAGCTAAACAAATGATAGAACCAACTCAGGGAAGCCGATGTGGCTCAGTGGTTGAGTGCCGCTTCCCACATATGAGGTCCCAGGTTCAATCCCCGGTGCCCAGTACTTCAAAAAGAAAACTTAATATATACATAATTTAAGAGCAACCAAAGAAAATTCACTGCCCTTAAAAATTGGCCAGAGGAGAAAAAATTAAACAATGAAAATGGGCTAGTACATTTCTGAAAAAATTAGTAGAAAAAGGCTAAGAACTTAGTACCAAAATTCTGAGTCTTTTGGTGGTTCCTCAGAAAGTTGAATATAGAATTACCATAAGATGTGGCAATCCCACTTCTAAGTATATACGCAAAAGAACTGAAAGCAGGGACTCCTGTGTTCACAGCAGCATTACTCACAATAGTGAAGGTGGAAGCAACCCAAGTGTCCTTCAACAGAGGAATGAATAAACAAAATGTGGCTTATACATACAATGGAATATGATTCAGCTATAAATAAAAGAATGAAGTCCTGATACATTCGACAACATGGATGAATCCTGAAGACATCATATTGAGTGAAACAAGCTGGACGCAAAAGGACAAATATCGTATAATTTCACTTACATGAAATTCCCAGAATATGCAAATTCATAGACAGAAACCAGATTACAGATTGGTAGAGGGGACAACGGGAGGATGGGAAGGAATGGGGAATTATTGGTTAATGGGTACAGAGTTTCTGTTTGGGACGATGAAAAAGTTTTGGTGTTGGATGGTAGTGATGGTAATTAATACCATGGAATTGTACACTTGAAAGGGGTTAAAATGGGTTAAATTTTGAATTGTATATTTGTTACCAAAATAAAAAGTTTTTTAAAAATGGATCATTCATAAACTTCAAAATACAATATGTAATGTGGAATTTAGTTCTAAAAACAATAAATGAGTTCCCAAGTTGTTATATCTCTTATGTTTTTTGTTTGTTTGTTTGTCTGTTTTTAAGAGGTACTGGGGATTGAACCCGGGACCTTATACATATGAAGCAGGCACTCAACCACTGAGCTATACCTGCTGCCCCGTTGGTTGTTCTTTTACAAAACAAAAAAAAGGACAGCATAGCATAAAAGTTAAGAACATGGGCTTTGGAATCAGACAAACTCTGCTATTTCCTAGCTGTATGACTTTGGGAAAATTATTCAACCTCTAGGAACCTCAGTTTTCACAACTATAAAATATGAATAATTTATGTTCTGTTCTGTACAGGCTAAGTAATGACTTCTCTTCTCCCATGCTTGGAATTATAATCAACTCTCATTTATTACAGTTTAAAGTCCTAACTTTTAGATTAGACAACTCATTTACTTCTTATTCCTTGTTGCCTACCTACTAGCTCTGTTATTCTTTATCACTATCCTTCACAGGGCGTTTGAATAGAGATGAATTTTACTATTTATCGGTAATAATAAAAGATTTGGTAGGGAAGGAGTTTATCAAAACTATTTGGGAGAGCAGAGGTGGCTCAAGTGATTGGGTGCTTCCCTTCTACATGGGAGGTCTCGGGTTCGTTTTCCGATGCCTCCTAAAAGATGACGAGCACACAACGAACAGACACAGAGAGCATACAGCAAGCACAAACAACGAGAGGGGGTAGAAATAAATAAAAATAAATCTTAAAAAAAAAAAAAGCTATTTGGAAGTTATGTAGAGAGATCTCAATTGTCTATTGCCATGATCACAAACTATGTATCTAAGTGCAGTAAGCAAAGGCATGTCACTAGGTGTAGCCAATTCTAATCTAATCTAGTTTAATCGCCTCTTCTCAGATATATCAGAGAACAATGAGTAACCAAACAGTTCCCTTAATCTTAATAGGACAAGAGCTACATTTCACACCATTTATCTCTGAAGAGTGGAAGATAAAAGTGCTAAGTTAGTTGGAAACACTCTGCACTTACCAGTTGCTTGTTGTGTTGTGGCAGAGGACACGGCTGGGCACCAGCTGGCACCTTATATACTGGAGTTACTGACATGCTGGCTGGGTGGGCACATATGAAGTGCACCTGCACAACCCCTACAGCTGGACTAGGGTTCAGGACACCTGGGTGATTTCCAATTCGGAATGTCAAAACCTTTGAGGAAATACCAGAGTAAGAGCCAATTGTAGATAGACACTTGTCAGCCGTGTTAGTTTTAAAGTATTAGAATTATTAAAATTCTAGTGTAGAGGGTCCTTTTGGACATTATAATCAGCAAATCTCTTAAAAGACATCATTAATTTACTCTTAATTCTTAAGGAGAATTAAGTGTATCATGGAAATATGAAAAACATGGAAACATGAAAAATTCTAACTTTGATCAAGTACTTTCAATCTTCTCCTCCAACAAATATTTTGTCACCAGTTGGTAAAAAGTAGAAAAACTGATTTGCATTTCAACTCATCTCTGGTGGAAGTACTAACGAATAACAAAATGTAAGAATTTAGGGAGCTTCAAAAGGAGGTAATAAAGCCTAAAATTACAAATAGCTAGTCATATATACAGTTAAATTCACTTCAGATATTAGAAACAAGAGTATTTGCTCATTTGATCATAGCACAGCTCTTAATAAGTCAAAATCTTACATTGATTCGATGTGGGCTGGTTAACATGCTGTGTTTCACAGTCATAGATTGCAATCTCAGCCCTAGTCAAGCTGCAAACCTTTTATATTGGTTTTCAGAGAGGCAAGCACATCTGTGGATGAGAACTATGTAAATTCATTACTGCCTCTAGATATAATAAATTCTAAATCAACTGATAAAGGGCAACATACTTATTACTATTAGCCCAGATCAAACTGATTCTTCAAAACTGCTAACCAAAGATGACACTTAAAAATTTTCCTTCCTTACATTCTTTGGAGGTGGGAAACAAAATATCCCCTAGTCAAGATAACAAGGAAATGAATTATAATGGTAAAATGATTGAAGATAATATGAAAGAAGCTCATTACTATAAAAAAATCTTGAACTGTTCAGTTAGTGAACTGTTAGAATTCTCAAATGAGCACACTGAAACTTTTGGGTACATTAAAAAAAAAAAAAAGATCCTTTAATGTAATTAGAATTTTCCTATCTAGTCCATAAACTAAACACATTGGTATCTGAAAAGGAATGGCACAAGTACAAAAGATTTGGAGTATTATGGCTAAAAGAAATATTAGAAAAAGACCATTTTCCTACTTGTTCCCCTAAATCAAGGCACAGGACCCGGTAGATGTACTGGTTCTGTTTTCTTTTAGCTGGTAGTCGGACTTGTGTTATTCTAATTTTCTCTGTCTTCTCCGTGCTCAGTTCCAAAAAGAATCGGGAGGGCTCTAAGATCCACGGTCGAGGGCCTCCTTCAAATACCATTTCCTTCACAGACTGCCATGTCACTAATGCCACTTCCACAGGGTTTAGAGCCTGATGACATTTAAAGAAATTAATACCTGATTGGTTAGGGGATTCAACAGAGTATTCTAAAGTGAAAAACTGGTTATCTAAATTTGCTGAAAATGACAGTAGACTGAATTCCCCAATGACAGGGACATATATGCCATGCCTCTTACTTGGAATGCTTCTAAACTTCTATAGTAATTCAGATTCCATCTATCATTCATGTGTTACCTTATCCATTAATCTGTGTCCAATCATTCCAAACCACAACCACTTCTCCAGTCCTCTAAGGTGTTACAGTACTTATCTCTACCATTCATTTGTATTTTTCATCTCCTAATGCTATTTAAATGCTTCAAAATTTTTTGGGGAGGGACAGGGATTGAACCCGCAACCCAGTATATGCAAAGCAGGTGTTCAACCACTAAGGTATACCCGCTCCACAAGTCTAATCATTTTTGTTATGCTCTCTACTTACGTAAACTCCTTGAGAGAAAAGATAGTATCTTATACCTAAATTTTTAAAGAATGTCTCTTTCTCATTGTGAGATTTAGTACAATGTTGTGCACCTAAAAGGCACTGTATAAATAACTGCACAAGCATTTTAAATGTATATTTTACTAAAGTATCAAAGAATTCTGTCCTAAAAATAAAAAAATGCACTTATACTTGTCATCGTATTTCTCAAAGAACTCTCACCAAAGAGGTAGACAAGACAGGTATTCAGGGGAGATGCATTCTATTTATAGATGAGGAAACTGTTTTTAGGAGAATGAAGTATTCTCAAAGTATAGGCTATTTTGTATGGTACGCAGTGTTAGTAATAAAATGACATAGAGAAGTGAAGCATTCTAAAAATATAAGCCACCCATGTTTTAGTGTTTCTTTCCTGAGCTAGTCAATCACACTTATTACTGAATATTATTAAAATTACATATTCCTATCCCTAATGACAGTATCCTGTCATTACAGTTAGATAAAGTATACACAATTCAATTCAACAAGTATTCACTGATGGCCTACTGGGAATACAGTAATAGGAAGTGAAATGAGGTCTTATCACACAGTGGAACTCACAGTCTGGGAAAGACAGATTTGGAATAGGTAAGGAATATATGTGTTACCAAAAAGCAAAGTACAGGGTGCAATGCAAGCCTCTAACAGAAGAAATGAATACAAGAGATGAACCTAGTTGGGAGGTTCAGGGAAGGCCTCCCTGAGAAAGCAACACAGAAATTATTCCTTTTTCCTAGATATTTAGTCCAAAACTAATCAGAACAACTGAATTGGACTGATCTGTAAAAGGACAAATTAAGAACTGTCCCACGTACTGAAACATAACAGTGCTGAACAAGGTAGTACACATATGTTTTTTCAGTAGGTAAAGAGTTAATTGCTAGGAGTTCTTATATCAAAAGATGTATGACTAAAGACTAGATAGAAAACAAAAATCATCATCTCATTCCCATTCCTTTAAGGATTGTTTCATTCAGGGATAATATGATTTGTGGACACTCAATAAATAAGAAATAAGGCTAAGGATAATGATAAAAGAAAGAACCTAATGAAAATTTACAATGTGCTACAGCTACCACTTTCATTTCATTAGGCAAGTAAGATGATTCGCCCAAAAAGAGAACTGATGCAATATGTTTAATATATAAGAAAGTTATCTTTTAAAAAATTAATAACTTGCCTTGCACCTTCATTATTGTTAACTTTTTCCCTATAGGTGCCTCCTTATCCCAAGAACCATTTTTAGTTAGGATTTGTTAGTGTCTATCAGCAAGAAGTTGTAGACATTAATTTTAGCTCCCGATGGAATAAAATATGTAGAAAGCATCCAGGCTCTACTTAATCTTACTTTGAACTACCACCTGTCATGATGCCCCCATTATAATGGAAACAATCCTTAGGGCCCCTAAAAATGGCTGCTGTGCTTGAAAATCCAGAAGTATATAGAGTAAAAGACAATTGACTCCCCTCCATAAAATGTAAAGTTATTTTTCAGAGATCTTTAAAAGGAGTATGTTAATGTTCTATATATTGATCTGACGGTGGTTACAGAAATATACATATATGCAACACTTCAAATAGTCACTTAAAAGTAGTATATCTTATGTACTTTACTGTACATACTTTATCTCTCAGTTAAAAAAAGTGTATCTGTAAGAAAACTTGCTGATAAAAGACATTCCTTGCTTTATTGATGTGTATCAATAAAATTGATTTGTTAGGAAAAAAAGATATTCCTGTGGCAGAAGCACAAGGGAGTAAACTTGTGCTTCTGCCACAGGGTGTAAACTCAGGTTTGACGAGACTCGTAGCTCTAAGAACAAAAAAACAAAAGAATGGTAAGTAAAAAGAACACATGGGGAGTGGATGTAGCTCAGTGGTTGAGCACCTGCTTCCCATGTACGAGGTCCTGGGTTCAATTCCGGTACCTCCTAAAAATAAATAAATTAATTAAAACACAAAGATCACTGATCCTTAGCAGAGATCAGAGATAGCTAGGAAGCACCTAAGTGGACATGGTGGGATCCACTAAAAGAAATACTAGTTCCTTAATATGAAATGTCTCACCTTTAGGGGTTCATAAGCAGCAAATGTGGCACTGCTTTCTAAGTACTTTTCATAATCTGTCACACTCACAGTCACCAGGGTATGGCCTAGAGATTTGGCTTCTATATATGTACTGGAACAGTGCATTGGTCCAGGTTTTTGAGTACCTGAAAATCAAAAAACATGATTTTGATAGGGTAAAAAAGCAGTCAATTCTCAAAGAAATTAGGCCACAAAAACATAAGAATTTGAATACATTGAAAAGACAAAGAACATCATTCTGATCTCACATACCACTAAACCTCAATTTTTAAAATTAATTTTTATTTACATCCTATACCCACCAAACAAAACTCTCCCTCCCTTCCCCGTCCTCTATAACATCAAATTCTACTTTCTGTCTCTGGGGATTTGCTAATTCTAGATATCTCATATAAGAGACATCATACAATATTTGTCTTTAAGTGTCAAGGTTCATCCATGAAGCAACATGTCTCAGAACTTCATTTTTTCTAATGGAAGAATAATATTCCATTGTGTATGTATTAGTTTGCTAGGCTGCCAAAAGCAGGTATCATAAAATGCATTGGCTTTTTTTTTTTTTAAATTTATTTGTATTTATTTATTCACCCTCCCTTCACTGTTTGCACTTGCTGTCCGCTCTCTTTGTCCATTCACCGTGTGCTCATCTTCTCTTTAGGAGGCACCAGGAACTGAACCTAGGACCTCCCATGTGGAAGAGAGGCGCTCAATCACCTGAGCCACCTCAGCTCCCTGGTTTGTTATGTTTCATTGTCTTTCCTCTTTGTGTGTCTTTTGTTAAGTCATCCTGTTGTGTCAGATTGCTGCACCTGCCTTCTGCACCAGCTCGTCTTCTCCAGGAGGCACCAGGAACCGAACCTGGGACCTCCCATGTGGTAGGTGGAAGCCCAATTGCTTGAGCCACATCCCTTCCCCTCTGCATTGGCTTTTAACAGTGGCAATTATTGACTTACAAGCTTACAGTTTTGAGGCTGAGAAAAATGTCTAAATCAAGGCATCGTTAGGTGATGCTTTCTCCCTGAAAATCAGCTGCCGGGGATCCTGGACTCCTCTGTCACATGGCAAAGCACATGGCAGTGTCTGCTGGCCTCTCCCTTCTCTTCCAAGTTCCACTGCTATCAGCTTCTTGTTTCCATGACCTCTCTTTCTTTTTCTCTGTATTCATCCCATTTATAAAGGACTCCAGTAAGAAGATTAAGACCCACCCTGGGCCACACCTTAACTGAAGTAACCTATTCAAAAGGTCCTATTTACAATAGATTTACACCCACAGAAATGGATTAGCTTTAAGAACATGATTTCCTTGGGTACATATAGTTCAAACCACCACAGTGTATATGTACCACATTTTGTTTATCCATTTATCTGTTAATGAACACGGGTTGTTTCCATTTTTTGGCTGTTGTGAATAATGCTACTATGGACATTGGTGTACAAGTATCTGTTTGAGACTCTTGTTTTTGCTTTCTTTGAGTGGAGGGAGTTGCCAGGTCATATGGTAATTCTATATATAAATTTATGAGGAACCACCATATTGTTTTCCACAGTGGCTGTATCATATTACCTTCCCACCAACAAAGCACTAGAATTCCAATTTCTCTGTGTCCTCTCCAACACTTGTTATTTTCCATTTTAAAAATAATAGCCATCCTTGTGGGTGTGAAGTGGTATCTCATTGTGTGTTGTTTTGTTTTTGTTTTTGAGGTCCCAGGGCTGGGGATTGAACCTGGGACCTCATATGTGGGAAGTCGGCACTCAACCACTGAGCCACTTCGGCTCCCCTGAGTTGGCTTCCTTATTTGTTTGCTTGTTGTTTGTCTCCTCTGCCCTTAGGAGGCACCAGGAACTGACCCTGGGACCTCCCATGTAGGAAGCAGGTGCTCAACCACTTGAGCCACATCCGCTCCCTGTGTTTTTGATTTGCATTTATCTAATGACTAATGGCTAATGATGTTGAGAATCTTTTCATGTGCTTGTTGGTCATTTGTATATTCTCTTTGGAAAAATGTCTGTCAAGTCCTTTGCCCATTTTTTATCTGGGTTGTCTTTTTGTTGTTGCATTGCACAAGTTCTTTATATGTTCAGGATATTAAGCCCTTATCAGACATATAGTTTGCAACTATTTTCTCCCATTTTGAAGGTACTCTTTTCACATTCTTGATAATGTCCTTTAATTTACACAAGTTGTTAATTTTGATGAAATAAAATTTATCTATTGTTTCATTTGGTATCATATTTAAGGATCCATTGCTGAAACACAAGTCATGAAGATTTGCCCCTATGCTGTCTTCTAAGAGTTTTATGGTTTTATCTCTTATATTTATGTAATTGATCCATTTGGAGTTAATTTTTGCATGTGATGTAAGGTAGGGTTCCAAATTAATTTTTTTACATGTGGATATACAGTTTTCCAGCACCATCTGTTGAAAAGGTTATTCTTTTACCATTGCATGTATTTGGCATCCTTGTCAAAAATCAATTGGTATAGACATGTGGGTCTATTTGTGGACCTTCAATTCTATTCCATTGGTCTATTCATCTGTCCTTAGGTCATGATCACACTCTTTTGATTACTGTAGCTTTGCAAAATATTTTGGAATCAGAAAGTATGAGTCCTCCAAACTTGGTTCTTTTTCAAAATTATTTTGGCTATTCTGAATCCCTTGCAGTTACATATAAATTTGAGGAATGCTTTTACATTTCTGAAAAAAAAATAGGGGGGCTGATGGAATTTTGATAAGGATTGCATATTATCTATAGATTTCTTTGGGGGATACTGACATCTTAACAATGTTAAGTCTGCCATTCCATGAACATGGGCTGTCTTGCCATTTATTTAGGTCTTCTTTAATTTCTTTTAACAATGTTTTGTACTTTTCAATGTATAAGTCCTTCACATTCTTAAATTTATTCCTAGATATTTTATTATTTTATATTCTATTGTAAATGGAATTGTTTTTCATTTCTTCTTTGTGTTAGTCATTGCTAATGTATAGAAACACAATTGATTTTTCTGTGTTGATCTTCTATCCTCCTGCCACTGTGCTGAATTCATTTATTAGCTTTACTAGCTTTCTTATGGATTACAGGACAATTTTTTTTTTTTTTTGCAAATAGAGATAGTTTTAATTCTTCCTTTCAAGTTTAGATACTTTTTATTTCTTTTTCTTGCCCAATTGTTCTGGCTAGAACTTTCAGTACAATATTGAATAGCAGTGGTGAAAGCAGGCATCCTTGTTGTGTTCCTGCTTTAGGTAGAAAGTTTTCAGCTTTTCATGATTGAAAGCTGTGGGTTTTCATAAATGGTCTTTATTGCAATGAGAAACTTCCCTTCTATTTCTAATTTCCTGAATGTTTTTATCAAGAAAGAATGCTGAGGCCTATACAGTATGGCCGGTGACATTAGCTAGTGCTTGCTCTATTCTCTGTAATGAGGAAGAAGGGGACTACAAGAGACCAAACTGTATCTGCCTTTTATTTCCAACAGACTGATATTTCAACTTACACACACACACACACACACACACACACACAC